>JARHVA010000091.1:3097500-3220000 GCA_037957365.1 Torreya grandis | reverse complement strand
TTTATTGTTTTATCTTGTTTCTTTAAATTAATTAATATCCTTGAATCATGCCTCTTAATATTATTAATTATCCTTAGAGATTCATGAATTTTGTCTCTCACAAATTTTATTATTTTATTACACTTGACAAGTAGTGGAATGTCATTAGAGGGAGTAATGAGTTGTGATTTATGTATATATTTTCTCCATAGCCTTATTGATGGCATAATATCATAAACACATAGTGGATAAGTGGAACAAATGTTTAGAGTTTCCATGAATCGCTATTAACGCCCAATGTGCAACCATGGGAGGAAAAAATTCATTCTGAATTTATTCTAGAGTAAAGTTGGTATTTCCATATTTTCTATTATTTAGTTAGTTGTGTGGACTAAAATGCATGAGGTGGAAAAAAAACAATAAGATGTGTTATTAAGGACACAATTAACCTAGTTGTTATCATGAGTTATTGAGTTATTAACTATAAATGTATACATTAGGTACATTATCACCATATTCCATAGTTATTAAAATTATTGAATAGGTGCATTTGGAAAATTACGTAGGCCCATAATCACCACCATTAAATAAGGAAAAATTATACTTTATCTCCATAATAAACTAATATAAAAAAGGTAAGACCTATGGGGACCAATTCAATAATCATGTGTGCATTCTTACTCACTTGAATAATGATGGTAATAGAGTGAAATCTCTACAATATCTCTATTATCAAATATCAATTCAATTTCTTTGTCGATTCATTATAAAATTAAATTATAGCTCTTATGTCATCTAGGATTTGATGTTGATGGAAGTAGGTTTTATGTACACATGAATATTGCATGTTAAACTATGTATTCAACTCCTGAAGCTCAGCCTAAGGCAACCAAAATAATGGATGGTCTATGGATTCTGTCGATTATTAGGTAGGATGGAATTTAGAATTGGTGATGGCAATGGGTTCTCGTGATGAAACTAAAAGATCTCAACAATGTCACAATGTTTATTAAGATCATTGAGCTAAGAAAAAATAAATATCTAAGGTCCTTTAATTTTTGAGATTACAATAAGGTAAAGATCCTAGTCAATGATAGGACTAGGGAAATGTATGAGATGCAGATGAATGAATTGTAGGAAAATATATACAATATCAAGTTGGTAATGCTTAGTCAATGCCATCTAAAAAAAAATGATATAAGATTAGGCTAGACCCAAAGAGAAAAAGAGGGGAGTGGAGATGGGATTAAGGATAGATGATGTTAATTGGATAAACTCTATATTAAAGATGGGCATTTATAGGTATATTTTGGATGTGATCTTGTTCGTAAAAATTAGTCAAGGAGTTAATAATAAGATGAAGAACTGGGGTGGAAAAAAACCTTACATCTTATCTCAATGTTAATGTCATTTGAATATATGTACTTAGATCTAGTTCTCTAACTCTAGGGAATAAATTTTGGTAGACAAGATGTGGTTTCCTGGGAGGGGTCATCCAAAGGAGGTTAGATAAAAGCCAAGTTAGAAATATATGAGTTTGTTCGATAATGGGTTATTGTGTATGCTTGTTGTAATGTTGAATCAAGGCTTTGTGTGGGGTTCTTACACAAATAGGAATGTCTTGGATCAAAATTACATGTTTTCATATGTTTGAAATTCCTCTAATGAAAGATAGGTGCTTGCATGTGTTGTTAAGGCTTCTTGACACTATTTTTTTGTGTTTTTATTGTTTTTGGCTTTTTTTTTTGAGTTTATAGAGATAAACTACCCGATTGCTAAAATTAAAATGTTGAAATTAAAGGAATAAAAAAAAATTAAATTAAATGAGAAAAAAAATTATTTTTATCCTTTCCCACTAATTCACGATGCATGCAAAGGAGAGGAAGAAACTTACACTATTATACAAAGTGTTGATTTTTCCTAACCTTTTCTAGATGCAATCTATGGTGGTGATGTTTTTTTTTTTTTTTAAATTTTTTGTTTCATTTATGTGGGATGGATTAAGCATGAAAATTATGTATTCTAAATGTGTGATCAATGAAATAGTAAATCTAATCTAAAACATAAATATCACTACACTTTTGTTATTTTATAACTTTCTTTGTCTATGAACAAACTAAACTAGCCTTTCAACTTTCCTAGTTTGTTATAAATGAGATTTTTTAATTATTTAATGAAATGGAAACAATAAATACAAATTATAATATTATATTCTCAATAGGGAATAACAACACTTTTAGTTCATCTAAAACATACAAGATTATAAAGGAAATAATAGGTTTGAAATACTTAGATTACTTACCAAAGTGGCGAAATGAAACTAGTCAGGACTTCTTGTAAATGTGATAAGAAAATGAGAATCAAGTGCAATATAATGAAAAAGTAGAAAGTAAAATATGTAATCAAACCATGGACAATAATATGTACCATATGCATGGGGAAGACCATACCACTTGAATTTATTCATTAGGGAGTTAAATCTGGTGCCAAGTCATCATGTACCTACAAAACTGCAAAATGTGCTAAAAGAGAACTACAAGATTTGTCAGTTTGTTCATTTTGAAAATGAAAATCATAAGAGTACAGTCTGTAACATGAAGAATTTAAGATAAATAGGGAAATGTGACCAATTATTTTTGAGTTAAAATGGATAGTTTAGGGGTTAATATATTTGAAAACTTGTAAAAAATAACTCATTTATGTATTTAGCTATTTGTGATTTTGGAGATTTATGTTGCATATGACTATTTCGAGCAAGGAAGCAACCAAAAAAAAGAGGAGGATGGGGGAATGGTCAATCTAATAACATGAGGAGTTATTGGGTAGGATCAAGTAGGTTTTTTTTGTACTTTTTTTAAAATTTTCCCCAAATATAAAATTTTGATTAAAATTTAGTAAAAAATGAATGGAATTTAGAATTTTGAGATTTAAAATGACTACTAGGGGTAGATTAGGAATTTGTAGAATTTTTTTTAATGTGGATGAATTTTATGGGTTTTTGAGTATTTTTGGTAGGGAAGGTGGATGATAAATGGGACTATTGCTCGAGGACACAACCATTGATATTTTCTCTAATGTACCATGCTTATATGATGGTAACATCGATGAGGATAGAAACAACACAAAATCATCCAATTCAAATAAGGAAGAGACCTTGCTACATACTATGGTGGGTGGAGGATGAGATAGAACCTATAGACACAAGAAATGGAGGATAACTTTAGAGAGGGTGTCATAAGCAATCACCTTATTGACCTCTAAATTAGAGAGGGTGAGGTAGTCTCTAAGGAAGGTTTAGTAGGATATGCTTCCATAGTGATATCCCTCCACATTATTATATATAAAGACCCTCTTATTGGAGGAAGATAGGCTCCTAAGATATGTTATAGATGTTTTTGACATTCCATTATATATGTTGATTCTTTTTGAGATGCCTTGAGGCACATTGGCCTTCCATGGATGACCTTGTATTGGACATATTTTTTTATGAGCTCGATGTTATTATGGTGTGTGTGTGTGTGTGTGTGTGTGTGTGTGTGTGTGTGTGTGTGCATGTGTGTGTGCGCGTGTGTGTGTGTTGGATTACCTCTCAGTGACTTGTCATTCATGTGTTATGGATTTAATTTCCATGTTTTACTTTTTATTACATGCACTCTAGATTATTAGGCTTGTAATGGTGTATATGTATATTTTTTATTTTGACATGCTATTATGGGAAATGTTTTTATATGTGGGGACAAAATGTATGAAAATGATGTATTGTGATGGATACATACATGAAACTATAATTGCACTAACATTTATTTTACAAGTGACTACCTAGTTATTTTGTCCACATAATTTATGACTCTTAGCTTGTGAAAAGTAACGAAAATGAGAGTAGCATAGATTTGAGGTGATAAATAATGAAAACCATATATCAAAATTTTGAAAGAAAAGGGAAGATGACCTAATACTTATGAGCAAAGGGGAATATTTACTTCTTACCAAAATTTAAGAAAACTCTATCTTTATTAGATTCATCTAGAGATAACTAGTCCCGACAGAATTGGTAAGTTAGAAAAGGTTGCCCCACTAAACATATGAATGGAGGCAAAGATTTTTTTTTTATTGAAAAAATTTATACTTAAATACTCTTTGATCTAATATTTCTCTTTCATTTTACTTTTAATTTTTATTATGCCTTGCACTTAGTCTCATGTGACCAAAAAGACACATGGGCTCGTCATCAAAGGCTATATGTAGGAGATTAAGGGCATCCCTCCCCATTTCTAACTCTACCCAATAAATAAAATGCACAGGATCAACATTTAAGGTTAGAAAAAGGGAGAGAGATGTTAAATTTAACTTGTATACTTGAATAAGCATTTTAATTTTCACAGGAGTGTCTACTTTTATATTTATAAAGCCTTTACCCCCAAATATTAGCCCCATGAAACTAGTAATATGTAAGTCCTCATTGTTGATGACCAAGATAGATGAGTAAAGTGACCTATTTTAAATCATGTTAATTTTTTGATTTAGAAGGTACTATAAAAGGGGACTCTATCATGGACAAGCCTTTAAAATACACTATATGGTAGAGATTTTCTATGTTGTGCAAGAAGATGTAGGGAAAAGAGGTGTACTTTACTCATAAGAACTAAGGCCAAGACTAATGTAATTCTTATTTTGAGAATGTTTTTCATAGGGTGATACGGTATTGTGAGAGTGGGATGATGTGATATGCCACATATTGAAAGTTTTTATTCTATGTGAATTAACATCCAAATAATTAATGAACATCACATTTGATATGTATACAAATCTACAAACTAGGAAAATACAATGTAAATGAGAATGGTATGATATACAAGTTACACACACACACGCACACACACACACACACACACACACACACACACACACACACACACACACACACACACACACACACACACACACACACACACACACACACACACACACACACATGCATGCACGCACGCACACATGCACACACACATGTGCACGTGCGCACGCACGCACACACACACACACACATTCACACACACACACACAAAAGAATTTTATGTGTAAAGATTTATTAGATTCATTAGAATCCTTGCCCTCAAAAGTGTATAAATAATAAGCTCTATTTTTGAAGTCTTATGTCATTGGATAATGGCCTAACTAGTTAGGAATGAATTTTTGACCCTCTCTTTTCATTTTTTTAATCTGATTATCAATCATAAAGACAAGATATACTACATTAATTATGAACTCATGGACATTTTTTTTGTATTAATATCCCATATAGTCAACATACGTAATGTAGTTTTTTATAGAATCAATTTGATATTCATCTAAGAGTTCTAATTCTGATAGCTACACCTCTATATACTCTTCATGTGCTAGAAAGCTTTAGATAGAAACATAAAGGATGGGTATCTACTTATAAGGGTAGAATGGATTTAGATCTAAACATGAGTGAGTATGGGGTTACCCCCATAGGTGTCTTAATGGTAGTTCTATAAGCCCATAATGTTGGATAGAGTTGTAGATGCCAATCTCATTTAAAATCTCTAATGCATTTACCAAAATTGACTTCAAGGTCTTGTTAGCAAATTCATATTGACCATTGGCTTATGGATATTATAGGGAGGCCAAGTGATGTGACACAGTGAATTTATTACATAGTTCACAAATTTCAATATTTTTGAAAGGGGAACCAACTATGAATAATGATGACATGTGGAACCCCAAATTGGTAGATGATTTGATTTAGGATAAATTTTGTGATGATCGAACATATGATAGTCTTTAATGGCATAACATCCACCCACTTTTTAAAATATTTAGTTGTCATGGTAATGAAGTGATGACCATCAGAAGAAATAAGGGAGAGTTTACCTAAAAAATTTAAACCCCAAGTAGAAAAAGGCCATGGATTGACAATGGGATGCAATGCCTGAGACATACTATGTATCTTGTGTGAAAAATGTTGGAATTTCTTGCATTTATGTACATATTTGACAATGTCATGGTCTAGAGTGCACCATAAGTTTCCCATCATATGTATTTTTGAGTAGTTGCATGGCTACCAAAGTGTTCACTATAAACACCACTATGACAATGAAGAAAGGACTCTCTATAACTCCTCTTCATCAACACATTGAATTAGCATGCCATCAAAGGCATTATGATAAAGGACCATATTTAAAATAATTTACTTGGATGTGATAGTGTGAAGATGTATCTTACATAATTAGTTGTCATATTTCAAGTAAGTGTGGTTGATCAGGGAATTGACGATATCTATGTGTCAAGGAGAGGAACTAATAACAATATTATCTACATAACAAATTAGATTATCAGCGAAGTTACTATCAATGAGGTCATTAACTTCTAAGGTATAATCAACTGATAAATTAGAAATCATCTATCCCTTAGATAGAATTTTTGTTGACATAAGTTAAATCAAACTCATATAAGGGTGTAATGAAGCATCCAACCTTCTCGAGAGAGATCTAGTTGAGTTAGAAAATTATGTATGTCTCGAGACCTCATGATAAATATTATATCTTTATTGATCATGTAGTGTTGTAATCACTTGGTTGAAAACATTATTACTAAGCATTACTTTTATACATAATTATATTGTGTCTCATAATTGATGAGGTTTCAATTAATGAAATTAATTACATGTTCCTTGTAGTTTTATCTTCTTGAGCTAACATACAGTCAAGCAATACCTCTATGATTCTAATCTAAAGTATCAACGTATTATATAACTTAAGTGTTATTAATGTGGGGGAAACATAAGGAATTACTTTCCTACCTAAAATGCCTCATGAAAATCATTTTTCCAAGTTAGTCCACTTGTATTTTTAATTCAATTTTTGATGGCATGAATGACATAGGTAAGGTTTGAAATGAATTATTTAATGGCTCCCAACTTACCTAATAATATTTTGTCTCTTGATTCATATATGGGTGGAGGATTTATAATATTGATCATATTTTAGTAGGGTCAATATCAATCCCATGTTAGGAGATGATATACCCTAGGAGTTTTCCAAAGGTTTAAGGTTTAGTGTTAAGAGTGATGTCGTATTCGATTAAGCATGTTAATATGGTACATAATACCTCTAAATGGTCTATGAATCATCTTGATTTTCTTAAGAGATCATTTACAT
The DNA here is from genome assembly GCA_037957365.1 of Torreya grandis. Taxonomy (NCBI): domain Eukaryota; kingdom Viridiplantae; phylum Streptophyta; class Pinopsida; order Cupressales; family Taxaceae; genus Torreya; species Torreya grandis. Next base: position 3,212,843 of record JARHVA010000091.1, on the reverse strand, counting down.
AGATATCCACTATCTTATGAATGAGATTGTGGAAATTGTGGGTCATGGCCCTTTCAAATGTTGACCCTACATTTTTTGATACTGAAGGGCATTACAACATAAAAAAAATGTCCCCCAATGCATTGTAAATGATATTATGATTAGCTCTTCATCAAAAATATTAATTTGGTTATACATCAATAATGGCATCAATAGATGGGAGAGGGTAGTCATATTTTGTACATGATTTGTTAATGTCTCAAAAGTCTACATATTTTAATTTTACCATTCCTCTTGAGGACATAAATAATGTTAGCCATCCATTTGGAATAGTCTATTGGCTTAATAAATCTAAATTTTAAATTTTTAATGACTTCTTCTTTTACCATCATTAAAAACTTAGTCTTGATGGGCTTGAGATTTTATTTGATTATTTTTGCATCAGGTATTATATCTAATATTTAGATGACCATATTGGGGATGATGCCTACCATCAGTGTAGGAGAAAGTGAAATATTTTGATAGTTTTGTGAGGAGATACTTATGTCCTTCCAAATCCTATTTAGAGATCAAAAACCCCAACTTAAGAAGTTTTGGACTCTCCTCCATCCTAATGTTAATGTTAATGGGTTATTAAATAAGGGAGTAATTTACCTATTCAAACATGTCAGGGGTAAGGGGAGGATTAGGATCTTCACCCTCTGTATTGAGTATATTATGTCCATCATTAGATGAAAGGTAGTCCTCAACATGACATCAAGAATCATAATATATAGTCCCAAGGGTAGAGGTGGGATAATAGGTAAGTGAGAAATCCCTCTTATGGTGGAATGATAGGAGGTCATCATAAGCTCATAATAACTCAAAGATGGCTTCATCATTCTCAGCTAGATCAAGGACCAAGGGATAATTTCCCTTATCGATGTGGGTAATGACTTATTAATTATAATTTTTATGTACAAGTAGCTCTATCTTAAGTAAAATTACCAAATCAAACTTTGGTATTGCCATATGGGGGTAAAATCATGAAGACAAGGCAACCATGGAGTTAGAAATTTGGTTGCTTTCCTTAGGGACTACTTCAATAAAAGAAATTAAAGTCTTTCATGATATTATGAAAAATTATCTTATATAATTAAAGGTGTTAATCCCTTTTATGATAGTCCTCAAAAACTTGATTCACAACTAACTTTGAGTCACCTTGGATCCTTAAGTTCTGAAGGCCCAAACATTTTATAATGCGCATGCTAAGTAATAAGGCCTCATATTCAGCACCATTTTTTGTACACTCAAAGTCTAGCTTGAATCCAAAAAGAATGACTTTACATTATAATGAAATTACAATGACTCCTACCCAACAGCCTAGGCATCATTTGGCCCCATCCTTATAAAGGATCCACTGATCATGTGTAGAAGGGGGATAGTAATCTGTTGAATTTTTTTCATCTTCTGATATCTCGATCATATGGATATCAAAAATAATGTGTATCCCTTCTTAGGGTCCCATGTCTTGAAGATTGGGAGAAAAATGAGTTCATCCCCTTTTTAGCATGAATGAAATATCTCAAAAAGGTATAAATTCATGTTATGGACAAAATAAGGGAACAAATTCTAGGTACTAGAATGGTTATTTACTAAGTTCCAATCAAGGTAGGTAAGTATCTTCCTAAATTCAAAGGGTTACTTAATTCCCATTTTATTTGGAATGGGAAGTATGCCAACATAGTTAGGATCTTGTCTTGGTGTGGGGAGAACACTGGCATAATTAGGGTCTCATTATCATGCACGAGGTGTGAAAAATTAATTATGCAACTTGAATTATTGTTTTTCAAAAATGGATAACACTATTTTATTCATTATTATATGTGGGAAATATTAAAAAAAAACTAATGTGTGACTTTCTAGGGTCTTAATTTTTATAGTGGGGAATGAGAGTCTGCCATTTTGAATTTACAAGTAATCATGAGTTTTGATGTTGATTTTTATCCTACCTACCATCACAGTATATATCTTATCCCTAAGTATTGTGGTTATTGGGGGATGATGAATAGATTGGTTTCCTATTAAAGGAACTAGATCATAATGAGAAGTAAAATTAGGTTTAGGAAAAATTTGAATGATTAGCATCTCAAGAGGAAGTAGACTCAATAGATTAAGAACTCTAAAAAACTGGTATGGCCTTGTCATAGCACGATTGAAGAGCATACTCCAAAGACATTTTGAAGTGACAAGGGTGGAATTCAATGTGTGACTTGCCCCTACATAATTGATCATTGGGTGATAATGTTGGTAGTTTCTAGGGTGTTTTTTGTGAAGGGGAACTTCTTCATAATTAGATGCCTCCATCATTTAAAGGTCAGGTAGAATAGTTAACCCTTCTTAGGGTGGTTGGCCTTGAGTCTTTAAGAAATCATAGGTATCCACCCCTCATGGGTTGAATGGGAGGGAAACTAGAGTTCCCTTTTCAAAGATACTTATGATCTTAGATGTAGTCATGGTGGAAATTATTGTACCAGTGACTATTTATGGGTTAGTGGTATATTCATCTGTTGCTATGTCTTTCTCTTTTTATCTATATTTTAATAAATATTAGGGTATTTCAACCAACTTATTTAAGATAACCACCTTAATATTTGTGGATTTAATAACATCAAATAATTATGGGGGTTTTGTGACCCTATTTATAGGCATATAATAGTTGATGTGTAACTCTAGATGCTCATGTATGGTTTATTCTAACATGTAAAAGGGTTTATGATCCCCTTGGGCTATGAAGACCTTTATTAGGTATAAGAACCATATTTTTTGTAACAAAAATGAAAGGATGGAATTAAGCTTATGCATCTAAGGCCCTCCTAATATCATATTATAATCGATATCCTTCTCTATGGCATAGAACTTAGTTAATGACATCTTGGGGTCCAAATTGGCTAGGAGCACAATGGCCAATATAGAAATATATTTGATGATACCATAGCTTCATAGGGTGTTACACATCATGGAATAATTTTTTTTATCTATAACCAAGATTTTGTAGGAAGGAAAAGGGGATAATATTTACAACTATTCCATCATCAACAATGGATCTCTTCACATAGTTATTGTAAATCCAAACTTGTAAAAACAAGTCTGAGTCTCCCCTTCTTTCCATCTCAGAGCTAGGGGGAAGGAATTGTAGATCAAAGGATTAACTAGTGTCCCATGATTATTAACTAGGTGGAAACATGTCTAAATCAATGTGGTTGATTTGGGATTATGGAAGAGTAACACTAAATAGATTCCCTAATCTTGGGGCATCAAGAAAGGTTAACCAATGACTAGTGGATTTATTTAATAAATTAAGGAACAAAATGTGGGAGAACATCTTGGTTAAATCTAAAATTAAATCATAGTTCCCCATGGGTTTAGGAATATACTTCATTTCTAGAATGTTTGAGGGATGAATATTTTTTCTAGGTTTATACTCTCTCGTGTGAGTAATAGTGTTCTCCTCCTTTTCAAATTATACTTCCATGACCCATATCATTCTAACTTTTCCTTGCACTCCTAGTTAAGGATCCACATTAGTGCTTGCATTCCCAATGGTGGAGGCTTTTGCATCATGAGTACATGCCACTATGGGTTGATTATGTTGATAAGGGTGGTTGTGTAGGCCATCCTACTATTGAATTTTGGTAACATGTGCTTAGTGATTAGGGAATGGTTTTTTTTAGGTTTAGAGATTCTAATTTTGAGGGGTGATAAGACTATTTGAAAAGGCTTGTGAGCTTGTATTTCCACTACCTAAGAATATGTCTACAAATGTTTATATTTGATCTTCTGGGAGTATTTGGATGAATTTTTTATATTATATTTATTTTAGAGTGTTTTCACTAATAAATTATTGGAGTAGATAATAAAAATCAGGATTATAGTCCACAAGTCTCACATTCTACTCCTATTGTCTAAACCATTATTTATTAATCCATTAGAAATATGTCTAGTTCTAAAATTGGGGGTATTTTTCAACCAATTAGTATTGATTATGATTATGGTGTTAGTTTTGCATGTTTCATGGTGGAGTTGGTAAATTTGACCACATGAATAGTAGGAGGGGTGTTTTAGTTCCAAGTCTTGCGTTTTTAGAAGTATTGGTGTTGTTTATAGGCTGATATTGATTTTAATCAATAGGGTTCAAATTATTAATCTATTTAGTGAAACCATAGATAATGGCATTCCAATATTTATTTATGAATTTAGGTCCTTAGTTATGGCATTCAAATTGCCCAGTGTTATAGTTTGTGGTGATAATACACTTATTGGTCTCATAAGTTCACCAATAATTATCATTAACTTTTTGATCGATCCTCAAATGTCTCTCAAGATATTCTTCATAGGTTCGATAGGGGAATTTATTAAAATATTCATTTGTATTCTTATTAATGGATTGATGGAAGATATCACACAATTCCCATTAATCTATGTTGGGTGAAATGGTAGAGGAATATAAGACCTGCTACCATCTCATGATGAAATGGTCAACCAATGTGTTGTGTTCTTAGTTGATGTGTAAAAATTCATGTATGAAAATTTTTATGAGTTTGTTCATATCAAAATGTTTCAAAAATTTGGACATGAGTTAGACAAAATAATGTATAGACTTCTCAAGCAGATGATAATACCAATCAAGCATTATAAATTCTATGGATTTTGGGAAGAGTTTTGTAACAACCCAATCTTAAGGAAAGAGTTTCCTAAGAACTATAGCATAATACGTTATGTGCATGTTAAAATACCCCTCCCATTTAAACTTGGGAAGGTCAAGTAGGGGACATAGGAGAAAGACCGCGCCGCCCCACCCCCCCACCCACCCCCACCTCCCATGTGTTAGAATTGATAGGATCCTTGAGGTATTTAATGTAAGTCTCAATGTTTTTAAAGTCCATTATTGTTGTAGTGGTACTAGAGTGAAAATATGAAATCATATGGGGGTTAGTCTGGTAACCACTAGAAAGAATAGAAGAATCATGATAAGGTGAAGTAGAATAAGCCAAAAAATAGTTAATTGGTTGAGTGGATATCATATATAAATGTAAGGGGGAATATTGTTAGATGTAAGATGTGTGTTAGTTTTTTTTGGTGAGGTGTATGTGGTTTTTACATAGCTTGATGCTACGTATGGTGGGACATAGCTTGTTTATAGAGGGGGAGTGTACATGGGAGGCATGTAACTTAGGGGTGTAAATATTAGTGGCTTTTTATATACCAAATCATTTTGTAAAGGTGGAACATAAGTGTTTACACTTCTTATTGGGGTTTGAATAGGTCATTGATAGGATGAATGGGCTTTAGAGGGTTCTAGGTTAGGGACCCCATGAGTAAGTATATATCCAATGGGTTGGTGAGAAATATGGTTTGGTGAGGGAATATGTTCTTATTTTAGTGAACAAATATAGTCTTGTTACTATGTTGCTTGATGATTCATCTCTTAGATTAGATAAAGAGAGGGATGAGCTTGTGTAGGAATATTTGGGCCCATCTCTTGACCTAGAGTTTTCTAGTTGTTCCTTAGTCATGAATGCAACCCACTATGGTGTTGATGAGTTGGTTTGGGTTAGAAGTTATAATAGGCCTAAGGACCTCTTATATGAGAGGTGTAGATGCATGACATGGGTTAGTTTGATGGGTATGGTTTGGGATGGGATATCTTGGGGTATTGGTTGTGATTTTAATTGGTGGTTTGGAGATCTCTTTACTTTTACTAAGAGGTTGCATGAAAACTTGCATATGGTTAACTTCATCCTCTAAGTGGCATATCCTCCATAGGTAATGATCATATTTATCCATGATTTTTAAATATAGGATTTTCAACTTGATGGATGACTTAGTGGGTATGAGGGGGGTGACCTTGCCTCCACTATTAAGGTTCAAAGTGTTAGAGTCAAGGTGGTTACTTGTAGTTTTAGATATGTATCATATTTATTGAATGGAGACCCCACTCATAATTCAGGTGTTAGGATGAGAGTAGTCATAAAATTGGTATTCACTATTGGTATTGAAGGTTAGGTTGTTCTAACTAATTAATGAAGGCTCACTAGAATTGAGATGGCTTATCCTATATCCCTCTAGGCCAAGAGATTTGTATATGTCATATCTAGACATATTATGGGGGTATATGAATAACTATCAAATAAATCAAAGGAGGTAAGATGGAGAAAAGAGGGAAAATAAGAGGAAGAAATGAATATTTAAATGATTAATTATTTCACATTAGGTTCATTAATTTGTGTAAATATGAATAACACATGCTAAACTATGCACTCAAATCCCTGAGGTCAGGCTGAGGTAACCAATGTAATGGATGTGATATGGATTAAGTTGATTTTTAGATAGGATGGGATTTAGAATGGGTAGTGGGAATGGGTTCTGTTAACATATAAAATTATTACACCAATGAATCATCCATTTCACCTATCATAAAGGTTGTTATAATCGTATCATTCTAATAGTTAAGGTTAAATACGTCCTAAGGGTTCTAAAAGATGCACAAGGAGTTTTAAATGTTTTGGGAAATAACAAGTATGATAAACACTAATCCTTACTTCATGATAATTTTGGAAATCAATTCTTCTCTTTAAGTTTGAAGGAAATATATGTGAAGATATAATCTATCATATCTTATATAGAAGATCTATGATCAAGACAATCTCTCAAAGGAAATATTTCTATTCCTTATAAATATTTTTTCTTACTCAAATACCTTGAATTATTCTCATTCCACTCATATAAGATCAAAAGAAAAGAAACATAATGACATGAAAGATAAAAATAAAATATTACATTGAATGTCAAAGAAATAAATAAAAATAACAAGTAACACAATCACACAATAACCAAATATGAAACAATAACAACTAAATTAGAAATAAAAGTTAACTTAAATCTAAACCTAAACTCAAATTAATCTATAAATTAATTAAAATAAAAGATTCAATAATCTAACAAACTTAATCTAATCTAATGTTAATGGAAAAGTAATAAAATTAACTAACTTTATTCTAATTACTAATCTAACCCTAAACAAAAATAAGTAAATGAATGCACAATTTTGAAAATATAACTTAAGATCTAATACGAAACACCTAAATAAAACTAAGGAATTTAATAAACATAGTAATTTAGATTATTCAAATACTAAAACTTAATAAGAGAAGCTAATTAATATATTTAAACTAATTACTAAATTAAATACCAAGTAAAATGAAAACAAAATAAAAGATTTTGAGTCTACAAAGAGTTATCTTAGAAAACATGAAGTGAATTTTATTTATAAATAAAATATTTAGTACAAAAATACTTGATATAAAATTAAAATAATTTAAATGGATCAACAACATGTCACATATAGTAAAATATTCATCAATATTTAGACCAACTAGTTCAATTTTTGTTCATATGACTACAAATATACATACTATAATCATCATAAGACATTAAACCTAAAAGGTTTCAAATAATTGGTTTATAAACTAAACAATAAAACCTAGATATACATGTGTTAATTAAGCATATTACTTAACTATCATAGAATGTGTCCTTGATCTATCTGTAAAAGTTGCTTTACCTCAAAGATGTTGCACATAAAATAATATTATGATGAACTTTGAAGTAAATCAGAGTCTTTAAAAATACCTGTGTAATTTTTCTCATATTCATAATCACTTTGATCTTATTTTATAATCCGATCCATAATATATGGTTAAGGGATAAGTTTTAACTAACTTTAGTTAGTTATTAGTTAAGTCTTAATTAACTTTAATTAAGTAAAATAAATTTTAGTTATAACTTAACTTAATATAAGACTTTCATAATAAGTCTTAATATCAAAATAAATATAAATAGATCAAGGGGATGGACTCTAACTAGGTGGGGGACCTTAGACATCACAACATCTAAATAAAACTATTATGCATAAATATTTAAAACAACATAAGCTATTTAAATGAAAATTACTACATCTAACATTTAACCATATGCATTATCCATAAATTCATATATTTCACATCAACAATATATACTATCTAAAATGTTTTCAAATATTGTCAAACCAATTTCAAAATAAAATTTTAAACAATATTTAAACATAGAAATCTAAAAATGAATCAAAGCAATATAATTAAACATCACTCTAAATCCCATTCCTCGTCAAAATCTGAAAGCATTTTTATCAATGGATAGCCCTTGTCATTCAATTACTCTATGTAACTCATGGTGGTAGCACGGTACCTAATTAACTTAACAACATCATAATTGTCTATGTCATCTACTTCCATCTTAACCTTAGTTACCATCCAGGTGATGGTTGGTGATGCTTCGGGACTTATCTCTTATATTTTATTGTTAAGTTGCACTGTCTTTTCTTCTTCTAGCAAGTGATGAGGTAAATCTACAATATTTAATTTTAAACAAGTTTCAAATTGGTTCATAATTTTAGGTGATGGTATTTTACGATTGATGGGCACTAAAGCATGAAAATAAAATTTACCAACTTTATCCAAAATTAAGGAGAGTGATGAGAAACAAAATTTTATCCAATAGGGATATTTACATTATTTGAGTTGAAAAACTTGGATTCTCAAATCAGTGAGGATGAGTTATCCAATATGGTCTCCTCAAACATTTATTCCCACTAATAGTTGCATGATTAAATGTTGATACATCCAAAACATCCCAATAAGTAAGATCTAAGGCATCAAAGTGAGTAGACATCTGAGTCCCTCTATTAAAGGGTCTAGGAAAATTTCTACCAGGCTTTCTATCTCCATAATACTAGCATTTAAAATTAAAACTATGAGAAGATGAATCTTCTCTATTTCAAGTTTGATCAGTACTCCACACATTACCACAAGAATTATTAGAATTAGGAGGTGTCCACCTTGACATTTCTGAAAGATGAAACAAATCAAAACCCTGATTACTTTCTTACAATGAAACTATTTTCAATAATTTATTAAATTAATATAAATCTATATCATAAATTTCAATAAAATAATTGAAATTTGAACATCATCTCATCAACATATTCTGATAATTGACCAAGGTTTTTCTTATAAAAACAATATAAATAAAATCTACCTTAAAATCATCTTAATACAACATTATCCTGATAAATGACCAAGAATTTATTCAAATGATCTAACACTTCTCAAAGACTAATTTATATATATAATCTATTCAAACCACTAATTTTTCATTGAAACTAAAATTGAACTAATTCTTTCAACTGTTATAATACATACTTTGATATTTCTATCTTTACATTTGATTGTGAATAACAAAATGAAACATATCATGATATTGTCAAAATGAATCAAATAACCTTCTCATATCAACTTATATAAATATAACAAGCCAAATTAATAATTTTCTCAACCTAGCAAATGTTTATATCATATAAAGAAATTTTGAACAAAACATATTCTTCATATTATGAATAAACCCTTATCTTAAATTAGTTATATCTCTTTTATCAGAGCTCACATGCAAAAATAAAAACGAACACCTAAGATTTTGAATGCATTTTCACTTCATAACAATCTTACCATCTTCATCTATACATAGATAAATCAAATTAATAAATAAAACCCATAGTATCACACAAACCATTTTCTATTTCCATTCGCCACAGATATTCCCACATAAATTAATATACCCATCATACTCAAAACCAAGAGTCTAAAAATCCTTTGAAACTAACAAACATGCATCACCCAAAGGTCATTTCTATCTGCCACAAGTTTTTCCAAATAGACCAGACAAGAAATTTATAACCTCAAAACATTTTCAACCTAATCATAATGAAAACAAACCATCTTGAAAACCCAACTGTTTCACATAACATGATTTTTAAATCCCAACCCAACTCAATAGAAACTGAACCAAACATTTGATCAAAACAAAATCAATAAGTAGATCTCATAACCATATCCAACTGCCATTAATATTTCAAATCAAAACCATTATAAACATACTTAATCATGCAAATCTATTTTATCTAACCTTCACCAGTCATCTAACAAATCATGTCTTTCTCAAATGTTAGATAACTAAGAACTTGAAATTTATCTAAAATCAAGTAAACCATTGCATGCATATATATTATCTTAAAAAAATAATTAAATAATATTCTACCAAAGTCTTTATTATTTGAAATTCATGACAGAAAAAAAAAAACATACCTCTATAAAACACAAACACAACTATGTATCATAGTTCAAACATGTATCATCTGTGTGTTATATAAATTATTAGTCACCAACCACTATCATACTAACTTGTTGAAAACCCTAATATCAATCAAAATAGATAGTTTAACATGCATGCACTTTAAATACTTATCTCATATTTTCCATCCATCAACCAAACCAAATTTTTCCAAGTAATAAATATTTAGATAACTAAAACATAAGTTAGAATCAAATAATCAATGCACACATTTCAAATATTTCAAAAAATAACAACATACAATCAAGTCTACATCCCTTTTCAAATTGAAAATTAAAACCAAAATACATGCTTCAAATAAAATCACAAAAAAACCTTTTCATGACTGTAAATAATCATCAATTAATCTGAACCATTCTAAACATATACTGTAAATGAAAAGTCTCAACAACTTAGTTGATTCTAAAAAATTACCAAAACTTCTCTTTACTTCCAAAATTCCACTTCTAGAATTTTACTTCCACCAAAAGCTTGTCAAGAATGATAATCAACCAAATTAAAATGCCTTTTGTATTATTTTTATATATGATAGCAATCTTGAATACATGTCTCAATAACATTAGATGTCAAATTTATCATTACCTATCACCAATACTACCAAATTCTTTTGACAACTCTGATAAATTTGAATATGATTAAAACTTCTACTAAATTAATCACTAAATCCCTTCAACCAATGAATGTACCTCAAAAATTAATACCATGAATTATATAGGGTCTAAATAATCTCCAATGTAATTCACCATATCTTTACAACATTAAATCTACAACTTTCCACTTAAATGATATCAAACCATGCTTTGAACCCCATAGTCGAATACTAAACACTTAGAGCATAATTGAGTTTCATTTATAGTACCCTAGGTTTATATTATCACTTCACATAGGTCCGCTAATATTCAACCCTTAGGTATTTATTTATATTAATCAACATTTATTCTTTAGCCATTATGACTAAATCCATGGTCATTTGGCTCTTTAACTTGCAATGATTTTGACACAAATTGTTAATAGGTCTTAGAATATAAAACCATTAGGCTTGGCAATTGTTCAAATAGCAAATAGTTTAAATATAAAAAGTTCAAAGTTATGTTTGATGAAATGTGTATTGTAACTTCAAATCTAATAAAAATAATGCCAACAAAATTTATTCATATATGTTAATTTCATGATTCGAGTTATCAATTATCAATGAATCTTTGCATCAAATTATAAATGTTTAAAATTTGACCAGTAACTTTGTATTCTCATGATCAAATAACTATTTCACTACAAATACCTATTTAATTAATATTTTCATTAAATCTATTGAATACTTTTGAAACCATTTATAATACAGAGTAACAATTTCATTAAATGCAAAAGTCATAATAAACATTAATCATAATGTTGCATGTTCAAATGATTTAATGAACTAAGACCCCAAGTTATTATTTTTAGATGTTATGACAAAGTCATCATAATGATAGAATTAGTTTAAAACTCTTGGGTTTAAAAACAAAAAAGGGGTTGCCAAACATAGGCTCAAGGCTTGCGGCATTTCTAGTTGATTTTAGAAATGAAGTGAGGTAGAGAAAATAAATTTTTTCTTTTAAATACAAAACACTTGAGAGTGTGATCTAGGTAAATCATATCTTAGGCAGGTAGATGTGAACCCCTTTAATAATAAATTAATTTAAGGGAGGAAGTGTTTAGTTAACATAACATGAAGAAAAAGATTGATTAGACAAAGAATTTTAGACTATATAAACAATCAAATGTAAATATTTTATACACAAATATTGAAAATAAGTACTTATTTAAACACATTAATAACTAACTCAAGCTCATTTATAAATAAAAATCTAAATTATGTCATGTAAACTATCTTATCAAAATTATATACTTTTAAAAATATAGCACTCTCTATGTATTTTTCCTCCATATTGAGGAATAACTTTATTGATGTACTAGAATTGAATCAATCAAATAAAAATAATAATAGGAAAGAAAACACAAGCCAAAATAAAAATAAAATAAAATAAATAAAGAAATAAATAAAATAGTTATTGATGAAATAATTTTAAATAATGCCCATTGATTAAATAATGCAGCCAATTTCCTTCCATATTTTGTAAGTGGAAATCATTTTTTCCAAGTATAAGATTAATCTTATATGGTCCCAACCAAATTGAATCAAACTTATGATGCTTCTCTGGATCTTCAATAGCTTTATCCTAATAAAGTAAAAGATCACCAACCTTAAATATTTTTCTATGAAATTTTTTATCAAAAAATTTATTAAACTTTCTTAAATAGCTTCTTCTAACTTTTCCAAAGTAGTAATCTTACTTTCATCTAAAGCTATTAGAATCACTACGTCTTTATTTAATTAAATTTGTATTTTCTAATAAATATTTTAAGGCATTATAATCAAATGAGATTTGTAACTCTATGGGTAAATTGAATTCAAAATCATAAATTAGCATGAAAGAATTATATCTTTTTTCTACCTTAATGATGGTATGATCAACCCATAATACCTCAAATATCAAATATTTTCTTCATAATGAAAATCAAATTTTTATTTGTAGATTCAGCTTGTCCCTTTCCTTAGGGATAATATTTAGATGAATGACTATAAATAATAGAATATTTTATTATAAATTTTAAATATTTATTTAAAATAAATTGAGGACCATTATCTAAAATAATCTCATAAGGTAGACCAAATCTATAAAAAAATATGATTTTCAAGAAATGAAATAACTTCGAATGTAACCAAACTTTTTAAAGCTTTTCTTTTAGACCATTTTATAAAGTAATCTATCACAATTAGTATATATATGGCCAAAAAAATAAGGAGGATGAATGTCTGATATAAAATTAATTCTCCATTTAGTGAATCACTTTCAACAATAATAGGATTTAAAGACATTGCTAGTAATTTATCTCTATCAATAAATAATTTACAAAGCATGCATGAACATACCAACTTATAAGTATCTTGAAACAATGTAGGCCAATAATAACTTGCACATAAAATATTATAATTTATATATTTTTTAGCCTAATGACCACCATAATTATCTTCCTGACATCCCCTAAGTGCCTTATATAATTGATCATGAGTAAGACATCTTAGAAAAATTCATTATGATTTCTATAAAATAAAAATAATTTCTAGCAAGTATAATTTTAAAGCTTAAACTCTCAATGATCTCCTTTGTATTTTATCTAATTTTTCAAGGCAATCTTGATTTTAAGAATAATATATAAGATCATGGTACCAATCATCTTAAGCTATTAAACAATCTCAATCTTTCATTTTAATCTCAAACTTAAAAGTTTTTGAAAAATCAACAATCTTCATAGATTGAAAATGAGGTTTTACATTTAATGAATCATCAATAAATAAAATAAAATCATTAATATTAGAATTATTTTCAGTCAAATGCTTTACTAATTCATTTCTTTTAACTGTTTTAAATTTTTCAAATTCAAGTTCAAACTCTTGGATTTTTAAAATCCACTTTGCCAACCGTCATTGAATAGTAGGTTGTTTTAGAAGATAGGATAAAATAGGTACATTAGATCTTACGATAACTTTATTTCTTATCAAGAGATGGTGAAATTTAATTAATCAATAAACCAAAGATAAGAATAATTTTCAATGAAAGAATACTTGGTTTCTATATCTTTCAAAATTTGACTCATATATTTGATGGGTTTTTCATCATTATTTTTATCTTTTTTTGTTATTACAACACATATGTCTTTTTTTGTTGCATTAATGTAGAGAATTAAAGGATTAGATAAATCAGATTTTTAAAGAATAAGTGCATTTATAATAGCATTTTTCACATTATTAAAATCATAATAAACTTATACATCGCACGCATATGACTAATTTTTCCTTAGCAAAATATGCAAAAGATTTAATTTATCAGTAAAATATAATATAAAATGATGAACAAAATTAATTTTGAAAATAAAATACCTAAGACTACACTGATCTTTTAGTGGATGTAGTTCTTTTATTTATTTAACACATTTAAGATCAATTGAAATACTTTTTTTATAAATAATATGTCCTAATAACTTACCTTTAGTAACACTAGAAAATAAATTTTTTAAGATTAAGGGAATACCATATTTTATACATATCTTAAATACTTCATGTAAATGATCTAGATATTTCTTTCCCTTTTTTGAATTAACTATAATATCATCTAAGTAGACTTATATGATAATGTTGATTAGATCATCAAAATTTTCATTCATAACTCTTTGAAAATTTGCACCTGCATTAATGAACCAAAAGGTATTCTATAAAAATGAAAAATTCCTATCTAAGTTGTGAAAGTTTTATTATGACTATCATATGGATTGACAAACATTTGGTTATAAAAAAAAACCATGAAGTAAACACATCATTTCAAATCCTACAACTTGTTGTACAATTTGATAAATACTTGGAAGAGGAAAAGTATCTTTTACACTATCTTTATTAATATCTCTAAAGTTTACATAAAGTTTGATATCTTCATTATTTTTATGTACAAATACTAGATTACCTACCCATTCAAAATATGTTATAGGAATAATGACACCACCATCAAGCATTTTATCAATATTTTTATTAATGGTGTCTTCTAGTGAATGGATTATCCTTCGTATTTTGTACTTAACAAGTTTACTATTAGGATTAATAAGAATGTCATGTTATACAAAATTAGTATCATACCCTTTTAAATCTTTGTAAGACTAGGTAAAAATATAAATAAATTTCTTGAAAAGTTTAATAAATTTTACCTTCTCATTAGGATTAAATTGTATTCTCAAATAAGCAAACTTTGGTATTTCTTTAGTTATAAGATTTATTTGGATGGTCTCTCTAATAATTCTCCTAGAAGGTTCTTATATATGTGAGATCTTAGGCTAATCATGTGGAATAAAAATAGATTCCAAACTCACCAAACTAACTGGTAATTTATTAGTATTTAGATATAAATAGTCTTCAAAATTAAGAACATAATCATTACTATCAAAATAATTACCTAAAATAAAGGCATCAATATGTTCATCATAATAAAAAACATGTCAATTTTCATTTAAATCAAGAAATTTAGATCTCAAAATTTATAAAAATGAAAACTCAATAAGAGGACCTATATCACTCATAGTAGGATTAGAATAAAAAACAAATTTACTAGTTCATATATTAAATTTCCTAAGAATATGGGTGATATTAAACTATTCAAAATTTTCAAGTAAGAACCAAACCTTTTGAGTATATCAATGAATGCATGTTTGGTTTATCTTATAAAATTTTCTTACGTATCTGATAAATAATTCATAATTGTTGAGGTGTGGAGCTAAAAGCTTCACCAAATGAGTAAATACAGAGGTTGCTGGACTACACAGTCGCCATCATCGATTAGGGATCGACTGGAGGCTATCGACGTCGGTTATATATCGGTCGATGTCGGTCATATGTAGGCAGATAGGGACTAACGTCGGTCACCTGTACATTTTAAAAATCTATTTTTGAGGCAGAACAGATTGTTTGCATGATAAGTTTAACTGTTAGTATTGAGTCTACGTTTCTATTTTTGGTAGGACTGATTTGAACCTTTGATTAAGAGGTGTATATAACGGTGGAGAATGCATAGCTCATGATCCCTAATTCTATATAATAAGGATAGATCTTCATAGCTTGTATATGACAAAAAGGGTGAATCAATTCAAGTAGCTGAATTGTGTTTGTAATTATGAGAGAAAACTCTTGAGGGAAAGAGATTTGTACATCTGAGAGGTGTGGAAGAAAGTGTGATTTTTTCAATTTTATTTCCTTCTGGAAGAGTTTAATACAAGTTTTCATTGTTTCTTATATCTCTTATTCTTTACTAATTCTGATTTCTAGTTACTTATTATTCTGGTTTAATTTCATGTTTAGTTGCTTGCACAAAAGTAATCAATTGTATCTGTAAGATCCTAACAAGTGGTATCAGAGCTTGGGTTCATTAATAGGTTGTATCAGATTGGGTTAGTGTGTGTTGATTACAAGTCACTCACAGAGATTTTTGATTGAGTGAGAGTAAAGCAATGGCAAAAGAAAGTAAGCTAAGAATGGAAAAGTTTAATGACAAGAATTATTAATTATGGAGGATGTAGATAGAAGATTATCTGTATCAGAAAGATCTATACTTACCATTGGGTGGGGTTTCAAGCAATCTCATAGATATGCAAGATGAAGAATGAAATGTTCTTGATAGAAAGGCTTTGGGATCTATAAGGTTGAGTCTGGCATCTTCTATGATTTTCAACTTATCACAGGCAAAGACAATGGTAGAGTTAATGGATACTTTGGAAAATTTATATGAAAAGCCCTCAAATTCAAATAAGGTATATCTTATGAAGTAATTATTTAATTTGTAAATGCAGGAAGGTGGATCTGTATCTAGTCATCTTAATAATTTCCATGCAATAGTAAATCAGTTAAATTCAGTCAAAATAGTTTTTGATGATGAAATTAAGGCTCTCTTAATTTTATGCTCTTTACTTGAAAGTTGGCATAGCTTGATAATGACAGTTAGTATTACTGCATCTGCTACAAATATCTTAAAAATTGATGATGTTGTTAGTGTAATCTTGAATGAAGAAACTCACAAAAAAAGCACAGGGAAAACATCAGGTAATGCTTTAAGTATTAAAAGTAGGGGAAGGCAAAAAGAGAAGCGCAAGAAAGGGAGATCAAGGTCTAAGTCAAAGATGAGAAGTAGATCCAAATTTAAAAATGGAAGAAAAATAACTTGCTGAAATTGTGGAAAGATAGGGCATGCAAAGAAAGATTGCTGGTTGCCGGTTAAAAAAGAAAATCAGCATGAAGATAAAGAAGAAGCAAAAGTTGCAGGTATTGTTGCACAAGATGCTCTCATATTTTCTTTGAATAATAAAATAGAGTCTTGGGTTTTAGATTCTGGTGCCTCTTTCCATGCAACCTCAAATAGAGAATATTTCAATGATTATGTCCAGAGAGATTTTGAAATAGTTTATTTAGGGGATGATGAGCCTTGTAAAATTGTTGGCAAAGAAAAAGTGCAGTTGAAATTATAAAATGGAAACACATAGGTGTTGAAAGATGTCATGCATGTACCCATCTTGAAGAGGAATCTAATTTCTTTAAGAAAGTTGGGGGATGAAGGTTGCACAGTAACTCTCATAGCTGAATCTTGGAAGGTTTCCAAGGGTGCACTTGTATTAGCTAGAGGTAAGAGAGTAGGTACTCTCTATTTATATAATTGTATTACTGATCATTCTCTTTCTATATTATCTACTTTAGATGTAGATGCAAAGTTGTGGCACTGTAGGCTTGGCCACATGAGTGAGAAGGTAATGAGTGTTCTTAAGTCAAAAGGTAAGCTTTCAGATTTGAAAAGCATAGATCTAGATTTCTGTGAGCATTGTATTTTTGAGAAACAGAAGAGAGTGAGATTTCTCAAAACTGGGTCAACAAAGAAGAAGCACAAGTTAGAGCTTGTTCACACAGACGTGTGGGGACTAGCTTAGATAGCTTCTATTAGAGGATCACAGTATTATGTTTCTTTCATTGATGATGCTACAAAAAAAGTATGGGTTTATTGCATAAAGAAGAAATCTAATGTTTTTGACACATTTAAGAAATGAAAAGCTTTGGTTGAGAATGAAATAGATTTGAGATTGAAGTGCCTTAGATCTGACAATGGTGGTGAGTACTGCAGCAATAAATTCAAAAGTTACTATTCTATGAGTAGAATATGCAGGGAAAAGATGGTTCCAAGGACACTTCAGTAAAATAGAGTTGCTGAAAGGATGAATAGAACAATATTAAGGCATGCACAGAGTATGAGGTTGCATGCTGGTTTGCCTTTATAGTTTTGGGTAGAAGCTATAGATACTGCAGTTTACCTAATTAACAGAGGACCCTCTACTACTCTAGATGGTGGAAGTCTAGAAGAGGCTTAGACAGATAAAAAGGTAGATCTTTCATTTCTTAGAGTTTTTGGTTCTGAAGCTTTTGTGCATGTCGATAAAAAAAATAGAAATAAGCTGGATGTTAAATCTATGCGGTGCACTTTTATTGGTTATGGCTCTAGAGATTTTGGATTTTGGTTGTGGTATCTATGAACTAACAAAATAATTAGAAGCCATGATGTTGTTTTTAATGAGAAGGTGATGTACAGTGATTAGCTCAAGAAGCTAAATAATTTTGAGCAGGGCAATGTTGATTTGGATGAGGTGATGATCCAAAATGAGCTCGTAGGGAAAAATAATCACACGCATAAAAATATAAACACCAATGTCAGTCAGGCAAGAACTAACGGTCGACCATACAAAAACTGACGTTGGTCAGACAGTAACCGACGTCGATCATGCAAGAATCGATGTCAGTCATGTGGAACCAACGTCGGTCAGGTACAGACCCATAGATGACTGAGATCAGTCACTGATAGAGAATTTGGGTGGACAACAAGCAGTGAATGTGTCTCATACACCCATGAGAAAGTCAGAAAGATTAAGTAAACCTCCAATTCGATATTCTCCTTTTTTATTTTACTTGTTACTCATTGATAGTGGAGAACCAGAGAGTTTTGATGAGGTAATGTAGGTAAAATCTTGGAAATAGTGAGAGCTTGGCATGAATGAAGAAATTGATTCCTTGAAAGAGAACCAAATGTAGGATTTGGTTGAGTTGCCAGCCAAAAAAAAAGTACTAAAAAATAAATGGGTTTATAGATTAAAGAAAGGTGAGAATGGACAAATGAGACATAAGGCTAGGTTGGTAGTAAAGGGATTTGCACAGAAACCAGGTATTGATTTTGGTTAAATTTTTTCTTCTGTAGTAAAGATGACTTCTATTCAGACTGTATTGTCTTTAGTTGCTATTGAAGATTTGCATCTTGAGCAGCTTGATGTTAAGACATCATTTCTTCATGGAGATTTGGATGAAAATATATATATGGATCAGTTGGAAGGTTTTGAGGTCAAAGGTAAGGAGAAACTTGTGTGCAGGTTGAAGAAAAGCTTATATGGTCTTAAGCAAGCTCCTAGACAATGGTATTTGAGGTTTGATAGGTTTATGACTAAGCATGGTTTTAGTAGATGTCAATCTGACCGTTGTGTTTATTTTAAGAGATTAGATAATGGTAGATATATTATCCTATTGTTGTATGTAGATGATACGCTGATTACAGGTTCACATATGCAGGATATTTTTGAGTTTAAGGTAAAATTAGATCAAATATTTGCCATGAAAGATTTGAGAGTAAAAAAGAAAATCCTTGACATGAGTATCAAAAGAGATAGGAAAAATTACTGTTTGATTTTGTCTCAAGAGGATTATGTGAATAAGGTGTTGAAAAGGTTCAATATGCAAGATGCAAAACCGGTAAGCACACCTATGGCTGGACACTTCAAGTTGAGCAAAGAACAGTGTCTTAATTCACATGATGAGGTACAGGACATGAGTAGAGTTCCATATGCTTCCCTAGTTGGGAGCTTAATGTATGTAATGGTATGTACCAGACCTGATATTGCCCAAGTAGTGGGAGTTGTTAGCAAGTTTATGGCTAATCCAAGAAAGGAACACTGAAAAGTAGTTCAGTGGATTCTCAGATATCTGAGAGGGACCAGTAATAGGCATTTGTGCTATGGAGCTTCAAACACTTCTCTTCATGGATATGTAGATTCGAATATGGCAGGTGACTTGGATGGCAGGAGAAGCACCATATGTCATGTTTTCACTGTTGGTGGAACGATAGTTAGCTAGATTTCAAAGTTGCAGAAGGTTTTTGCCTTGTCTACTACAGAGGCAGAATACATTGCAGTCATAGAGGCTAGTAAGGAAATGATATGGATGACACGGTTCATGGAAGAGTTGGAAAAGGAGCAAAAAAGTTGTAGATTGTACAGTGATAGTCAAAGTATAATTCATTTGGCAAAGAATTCAGCCTTTCATTCAAGAACCAAACATATACAACTCAGGTACCACTTCATTAGATAGGTATTGGAGGATAGTGAGTTGAAGCTGAAAAAGATCCATATAGATAAGAATTCTGCTGATATGTTAACAAAGTTGGTAACAAAGGAGAAGTTGAATCTTCATTAAACTTTTGTTGGTCTTCAAGATTGAGCTTAAAGATGGAGACAAGCTAGAGGATGTTGCTGTATAGGCACAGGTGCAGCTATTTATCTCCAAGTGGGAGATTGTTGAGGTGTGGAGCTAAAAGCTTCACCAAATGAGTAAATGCAGAAGTTGCTAGACTACAAAGTCATCGTCATCAGTCAGGGATCGACTGGAGGCTGTCGATGTCAGTTATATATCGGTCGACATCAGTCATATGTAGGTAGACAGAGACCGATGTCAGTCACCTGTGCATTCCAAAAGTCTATTTTTGAGGCAAAACAAATTGTTTGCATGATAAGTTTAACTGTTAGTATTGAGTCCGCATTTCTATTTTTGGCAAGACTGATTTGAACCTTTGATTAAAAGGTGTATCTAACGGTGGAGAATGCACAGCTCATGATCCCTAATTCTATATAATAGGGATAGATCTTCATAGCTTGTGTATGAGAAAAAAGGTGAATCAATTTAAGTAGCTGAATTGTGTTTATATTTGTGAGAGAGAACTCTTGAGGGAAAGAGATCTATACATTTGAGAGCTATGGAATAAAGTGTGATTTTTTCAATTGTATTTCCTTCTGGAAGAGTTTAATATAAATTTTCATTGTTTCTTGTATCTCTTATTCTTTGTTGATTCTGATTTCTAGTTACTTATTATTCTAGTTTAATTTCGTGTTTAGTTGCTTGCATAAAAGTAATCAATTGTATCTGTAAGATCCTAACAATAATCTCTAAATACTTCCAGTTATTTTACATTCAATTCTATAGCATTTTTGAAACCAAGACATAAAACTTCAAATTCTATAATATTGTTTTTAGTATCAAAAGATAATTTTTAGGCATAATAAAAAATCTTACCTATAGAAAAAATGAGACAAATTCCTACACCACTTCCAACTTGTGAGTAAGCACCATCAAAATATAAAGTCTAAAAATCTTTCTTGAAAAAGATATATTGTTTTTGTTTTTTAGGTTCATCAAGGGTTAGTGACTCATATGTGCAATTCTATTTTCAACATAAACAACATTCAATGGCTTAAAGTCAATAGGATTACTAGACCAATCCTCTTTTTGAATAAAATCAATTTTATTCCCTATTGGAACCTAAGTAGTATTTTTTCCAATAAATGCCTCAATTGATTTAGACCAATCTCTACCTAAAATCATTGCATAATTATTTTATATAACTAAAATTTGAATGTTAATCATACATCTGATTCTTTCAGTTTGTGCAACTTTAATCACAATATGTCAAAACTTACAACTTTTTATTTGGCATGAATCAAAACCTATGAGTTTGTTATTATTTATTTCATAATAAATACCTAATTTATCAGTGAAATTTTTTGGCATAATATTCTTATATACCCCTGTCTCTAAAATATAGTTATGTACGACTCTATCAATAATTTTGACCAATATATAGAAAGGGGGTATGTAATCTATAGGAAGATCATATATTTGAGCAAAAATTGCTGACTTATTTTGTTTATTATTTTATTTTTCTTAATAAATCTTAAATAATCTTTAGCATTTTAATTTTTAATGACCTCATTAATCTTATCAAGTTGTCCTGAAAAACTAGCATCTTACAATAATAAAAATCTTATTTTTTAGAAAACAAATCATTAATGATATTATAATCCCCTACATCTGAATTATGTATATTCATATAATTTTATGCTTTTAATAAGTATATTGTGATTTATTAAAACCTATTGACAAAGTATAATTATGTTTAAAACTTGCTACAACATTATCTGATGAATTATTTTGAATATTCTTATTTTTATCTTGATTTTGAGAAGAATTCTGATTACTTTTAATTGTATTAGAATAATACTTTTGTCTAATGTTAACAACATAAGCATTTTTGGTTGTGCTTTCATCTAAAGATTCACAAAGCTCACACATATTTATATTATCAGCTAAATTAATTGAGATACTCTCATTTTCTTGAATATATCTTTTAAATTTTTGAACTATATAAGTATTTAGATCATGATCTAATTCACAAACATTGTATTAAAGAACCTTTTCATTAATTTTTTTTAAAATGATGATTTAATAATAAATATGGCTTATCATTTAATTTTTCTTGATGGCAACCATTTCATTATTTAGATTATGAATGGCTTCTAAAATTTATTTGTTATCTAAATTTACACATGTTACAATTCTATCATTAAAACTAACAAGTTTTAATTTATTTTCATAATCTATAAAAAAAATTATAGTTTAATTATAATACATAATAGTTTTTATCTTTTATAGATATTTTATACTTTAAAGGTAAAGCATTGTAAAAATATAATATTGACAATTTTTTAGATGGTGTAACATTAGGTAGATTTTTTTTGCATAATCTAGTAAATATGTTTATGAACCCCTAAATCATTTCAATAAGATCTATTGAAATTTTAAATAGTTCATTGAATAGATATAAATCCTTTTTAGGTTTACTATTCAAAAATCTAACCAATCTTTAATACCTTTCCAAGCGCTAATAACACTTGCTAGAAGACTAGTAAATGCTTAATATGCTTTACCTTCTAAAGTTTGCAATAAAAATACAAAAGTAACTTTTTCATTAAAAATAATAAGGGTAGCACAAACTAATTTTAAAGCATATAAATTATCTTCCCATAACTCACCAGGGCTTCCAAAAAACATGGGGCATTGAGTCCCTTTGGTGAAGGTAACTTAACTGGACGAGCACCAATATAGATATAGAACCCTCTTTTGTTGTGCTTGTTCATCCTCCATATGAATTTTCAAATATTTTAATCAATTGATCATATTGATTATCAAGATAAATAAAATATTTAATATGAAAGGAATATGAAATAAAATAAATTCTAGGTTGAGGATTACAATGCAAAATTTCTTCAGTCTCAAGACTAATTTTACAATTGTTTTATTGAATATGAATTTAAGTTTCATGTGTAATACTTGCATTAATGTCACCCATTTTTTATTCTTATAATTATTTATTAAGTACTTCAATAATATTAAATAAATCACAAGGTTTATTATACCAAGCAAAATAAATTACACTAGAAGCAATGTTGACCTAATCTTCAACAATATCAACTAAAGTTTGAATGACTGGGTGTGGACTTCCCATGGTCATAGGTAACGTAAAATAAAATAGATAAAAAAAAATTATTTTTAAAAGGTTTTACCCATCAAAGTTGCCAAATTTGTTAATGTGTGAAATTTTTACATCAATAAATTATCTGTTTCACCTATTGTGAAGGTTAAGGTGGAATCATATTAGTTTAATAGTTAAGGTCTAATAGGTCCAAAGGGATCTAAAATATTCTAAAAAAGTTTTAAATATTTTGGGAGAAAATAAGTATTCCAAACACTAATCCATACTTCATTATATAACTGGAAATCAATTATTCTCATTAAGTCTGAAGGAAACAAATGTGAATATATAATATATACCATCCAATAGAGAAGATATATGATTAAGATAATCTCTTAAAAGAAAGATTTATGTTCCTTATAAATATTTATGCTTACTCAAATAGCTTGAATTTTTCTCATTCCACTCAAAATAGATCAAAATAAAAGAAACATAAAGACCTGAAAGATTAAAAAAATATTACAATGAACCCTAAAGAAATAAATGGAAATAACAATTAACATAATCACACAAGAACTAAATATAAAATGATAAACAACTAAATCAGAAAAAAAAAATATTTCTAAACCTAAACTTAAATTAATATCGAAATAAACTAAAATAAAATATTCAATAATCTAAAAAACATAATCTAATCTAATGTAAAATAAAAATTAATAAAAACAACTAATTCTATTCTAATAATTAATCTAACCTGAACAAAAATTAAGTAAATGAATACACAATTTAGAAAATATAACTTAAGATTTAATATGAAAAAACTAAATAAAATATAACTAAGAAAAAAAATATAAAATTTAAGAACCATAATAATTTAGACTAATCAAATACTAAAACTTAATAAGAGAACCTAATCAATCTAATTAACTTAATTACTAAATTAAACACCAAGTAAAATGAAAACAAAATAAAAGATTTCGAGTCTACAAAGAGAGTCATCTTAATAAAAAATGAAGTGAATTTTATTGAGAAATAAAATATTTAGTATAAAAAACTTTTGATATAACAACAAAAATAATCTGAGTAGATCAACAATATGTCACATATAACGAAGTATTCATCAATATTCAGGCTAACTAGTTTGGATTCTGCTCATATGACTACAAATCTATAATCATCATATGATATTAAACCTAACAGATTTCAGATAATCAATTTATAAACTAAATAATGAAACCTGGATATACTTGTGCTAATTAAACATATTACATAACCATTAGAGAAGGTGTCATTGATCTATCTGCAAAATTTTCTTTATCTTAGAGATGTTGCACATAAAAACATATTATGATGGACTTTTAAGTAAATCAGAGTCTTCAAAAATATATGTGTAATGTTACTCCTCTTCATAATCACTTTGATCTTCTTTTATAATCCCCTTCATAAGATATGGTTGAAGGATAAGTTATAACTATCTTTATTTAATTATTAGTTAAATCCTAATTGAATTTAATCAAATCAATTAAATTTTAGTTATAACTTAATATAAGACTTTTAAAATAAAGCTTAAGATCAAAATAAATATAAATAGGCCAATGGGATAAACTTTAACTAGGTAGTGCCCCTTAGACATCACAACATCTAAATAAACCTATTATGCATAAACATTTAAAATAATATAAGTTATTAGAATGAAAATTACTACATCTAATATTTAACCATATGCATTATCCATAAATTCATATATTTCACATCAAAAATGTATACTATCTAAAATGTTTTCAAATACTATCAAACCACTATCAAAATAAAGTTTTAAACAATATCAAAACATATAAAGTATCTTAAAATGTATCGAAGTAGTAGAATTCAACATCACTCCAAATCTTATTCCTCATCATAATCTAAAAGCATTTCTATCAATAGTTAACCCATTTCAATAAAATACTTTGTGTAACTCATGGTGGTAGCAAAAAATTTAATTAACTTCACATAACTTTTAATGTTTTGTCATCCACTTCCAACTTAACCTTATTTTCCATCTTGGGGATGGTTGGTGATGTTAAGGTACTTATCTTTTATCTTTTATGGTTAAGAGACACTATCCTTTCTACTTCTAGTAAGTGATGAGGGAAACATATAAGATTTAATTTTTAATAAGTTGTAACTAGGTTCACAAGTTTACGAGATGGGATTTTATGATTGAGGGAAACTAAATCATGAGAATGTAATTTAGAAACTTATTTTAAGTTATTTTTAGGCAAAGGGTCATGATGCTGAAGAGAGTGATGAGAAACTGAATCGATTCAGATTACAGAGCTATTTACATTTTGTTGAGTTAAAACACTTGGATTCTTATGTTCATGAAGATGAGTTATCTAATGTGGTTACCTCAAACCTTGATTCCCTTTTAAGGATTAAATAGCCAGGCATCTAGAACATCTCAAAAAGTGGGAGTTGATGCATCAAAATGAATAGACATATGAGTTCTTTTGTTAAAGGGTCTACGAAAATTTATACCAGGCCTTCTACCTATAGAATACTAGCATCTAAAAGTAAAACTATGAGAAGATGAATCTTCTCTATTCCAAGTTTGATCAATCCTCCACACATTACCACAAAATTTATTATAATTAGGAGGTGTCCACCTTGACATTTTTGAAAGACAAAACAAATCAAAAGCCTTATTACTTATTTGAAATAAAACTATTCTCAACCATGTATTAAATCCATATCATAATTTTTAATAAAATAATTAAAATTTAAACATCATCTCATCAACATATTCTGATAATTGACCAAGGGTTTTCTTATGAAATCAAAATACACAAAATCTTCCTAAAGTCCATCTGAATACAACATTATCTTGATAAACAACCAAGAATTTATTGAAAACAATCTAACATTGCTCAAAGATGAATTTATATACATAATTTGTTCAAACCACTAATGTTACCATTGAAACTAAAATTGAATAAAAACTTGTCAACTATTATAATACAGACATTGAAATTTCTATCGTTAAATTTGATTTTGAATATCAAAATGAACCATATCATGATATTATCAAACTAAAAAAGGTAACTTTATATTATCCACTTATATAAATATAATATCCCAAATTAATAATTTTCTCAACCTAGAAATTTTTGATATCATATAAAGAAAATGTAAACCAAACATATTGTTCATATTATGAATAAACCCTTATCTAAAAATAGTGATATTTCTTATATGAGAGCTCGCATGTAAAAATAAAAATAGACACCTAATGTTTTGCATGTATTTTCACTTCATAACTATCTTACCATCTTTAGATATACATAGCTAAATCAAAAATAAAACTAAAACCCAAAATCTCATGCAAACCTTTTTTAATTTCCATTTTTTTGTAGATATTCCCACATAAATTAATAGAACTATCATATAGAAAACTAAGAATTCAAAAAATCCTTTTAAATTAACAAACATGTAGCACCCAAAAATCATTTCTATCTGCCACAAGTTTTTCCAAATACACTAGACATGAACCTCAAAACATTTTCAACTTAATTATAATGAAAACAAACTAGATTGAAAACCCAACTCATTCGCATAACATGCTTTTCAAAACCTAACTCAAAAGAAACCAAACTAAATATTTCATCAAAACAAAATTAGTGAGTGGATTTATCATAACCATATCTAATTTCTATTAATATTTCAAATCAAAACCAGTGAAAATATACGTATTCATGCAGCTCTATTTTATCTAACCTTCATCGGTCATCAAACAATGTCTTTCTCAAACATCAGATAACCAAGAACTTGAAATTCATCTAGAATCAAGTAAACCATTGCATACATATATAATCTTCAAAAATAAACAATTAAATAGTACACTAACAAAGCCTTTATATATATATATATATTGAATTTGTAACAAATAGAAAAACCACCTCTATCAAAACCAAACACAACTATATATCATAGTTCATACATGCATCATCTATGTGTTATATAAATTATTAGTCGCTAGTAATTATCATACTAAGTTTATGAAAACCCTAATAAAAATAAGAATAAATATTTCAACATGCATGCACTTTAATTATTTATCTCATATTTTCTAGAGATCAAACAAACCAAAATTTTAAAGGTAACATTTAATCTAATTGGATAAGGATCCAACCATGTGGTTGAAATTCAAATATTCAATATTTCATGATAATGAAAAGTGTCACAATAATACATATTGGATATAATATCAATTATGTGTGAGTGTTTGTATAGATGGAGATTGATGGAGTGCATTGAGTCAACTAGTCAATGTGCATAGAAGGCACACAAAGCTTCCAAGTGGCATGATCGTAGATGGTTGTGTCGAAGATCGATGGTGATCATTGTAGGTTAAAAAATAGGACACTCCCAAGGATATTGATGGAGTGTATTTTTTCAACATTTTTGGGAAGCATGAGATGAGGTCAAAGTTTCTGATGTTTAACATTTACACAGTTACCATTGGAATTTGATTTTTCAAATTAATGAGGGAAAACCAATCTATAGTTTTTAATCTATATCTTTTGATTTAGGATAAATTTATTGATGTAGTAAAAATTAAATTTTGAAATTAATTCAAGGTGTATATATAGAATCTATTTATAAATATTGTGTGTTCATACAATAAAAGTTATTGAAATCCAAAGTTGACTGTGTTTGACCATTAACTATAAGTGATCTAAGAAGGATATTTAAGTTGTTCTTGATAGAATTATGATGATTCAAGATGATATAACTATTTTAGAGTGTTTTAGACTCCATGAATACTATATTTGTGGATTTTTTAGGTTTTAATAATCCATTTTCAATGTGAATAATTGATTAGAAGTTGACTATGTTTGTTGAATGCATTGACAGATTGAGTAACCATGTTATAAGAATGAGTTGAAGGTGTTCTAAGTAGAATTGAAGAAGTAAATGATTATGGAGATATTATATAAGTATCTAAGTATTATTATAAGGCTTTTTTTTCATGATATTCCCTTGATCATAAAAATAGAGTTAAAATGGTATAACTATATTTTGACTAGATGTGACCAATATGAGTGGTCATTCTTAGAGAGTTGAATTGAGTGCTTAAAGCTTGTGTTAAGGTGTGTAAGGAACATGGAGGTGTTTTAGTGGTTCTAAAGGGTTCAAAAATATGATATAGTTATATGGATATGTCAAATACTCTAGTGTTTGCTTTAGTAGTTTAAGATTGCATTTTTTGTGTTTGAAGACCTAAAGAGCAAGGAGACCTAATTGGTAGGTTCAAGGTGCGAGTTGGTGTTATAGCTGGCATGGACCCATATGATATTTAGAAAGGGTATATTTGAGATAGTTTTAATGTGTTATAATCATTTTTAAATGATTAAGCTGGTCTAAGTAGTCTCACATGTAACATGTGAGTATGTAGGCCTAATTGTTTTAGGTTTAACCAAGACCTAATGGTGGTTTGGGGCTAATGAGGTAATGACCGACCTATGAGAATGGATTTTAGATATGTATTAGTATGATATAATTATTAATGGTTAAGGAAATTCCTAGGGATGACCAAGAAGATAACATTCATGTAAACTCTATAAAGAATGAAAGCAAAAGTGATGGCTTCTATACTTGTAAATGTAGAGTTGAGAATTTATACAAGAGAAAATTCAAGTGAGGAAGATAAAATTTGAAAGAGAAGGTACATGTTATTATAGACCATTAGAGTACAATTAATATAATACATGTTTATTTGATCAAGTTGATGTAGGAAGACACATAGGTCATTAGACCTAATGAGCCTAGAAGAGGTCGTTTGAGCAAGTTAGCCCTAGAGGTAGCTTGAGAGACATTAGAGGTGAAGAGTGTAGACAAGATTAATCATCATCATTTGAAAAGTATAAATAGGTATTCAATGTGATCTATTCAAGTAGTTGAGTGGGTGTTTTATTGCCTAGGGGTTTGGTTCCTCTTTGCAAGGTAAAGCTTGTTAAAGGCCTAGTTGTGGTGGGTGCTCAACTAGATAGGGACAGTAGTTCCTTATGGGATTAATGTCTCAATAAACTAGGGGATGGGTGTTCCTTGCTAATTTAGTGTTGGTTTAAATATTGGATCTTTTTTTATAGGACTGTAGTCTATTTTATAGGGTTTACTAGGTTTTATCCTCCAAGAATGTTTCCCACATATATGATGTGTTTGTGTCATGTATGCTCTTATGTATGCTTTGGATGTATGTGGTTTCATGTTTATGTTTATTTATCAAGATTGATGTATTCTTAATGTTTAAGAGTTGTGAATTTAATTGGATTATCTAGAATCATTGATTCACCCCCTCTCAATGATTATACCTCTAACAATTAGTATCAGAGCAGGATATTCTATGTAATTTTAACCACCGTAAGGTGATCCAAGGTAAAATATGGGTGAAAATATCATCATGTTTGATGATGAAATGTTATATGATAGTGAGGAAGAATAAGTTTTTCTAGAAGCTAAGCTCATGAGTGCACTTGGTGAACTGAAGGAATAAAAGAAGAGGAATTATAAAATGATGAATATGATCAAATGTATTAAAACCCAATTCAAGTATCTTAAGGGGATTTTTTCAAGCAAATCCATGAGAGAGTAAAATGAGAATCAAGAAATAATCAAGTCTATGGAAGAACAAGCATGTATATTGAAATATGACATGGCCAAAAGGGATAAGGAGGATAAGGAGACTATCCAAAATCTCAAAATTTAGTTAGAGCCTATAATTCAAAGCATGAGAGCTAAAGAAGATAAATGAGGTCAATTAAAGACGAATATTATTTGTCTAAAGAATGAGAAAAAAAATCAATAATGAAAATAGGAAATCTTGAGGAAGAAAAAAAAGAAATCAGAATAAGATAAAGAGGATGAGAGAATTCAATTGAAGACCAAGATAGATTCATTGAAGGATAAGCATGGACAATTTATTGTCAAGGTAAACAAGACTAAGAAAGAGAAAGAGAGGTCACCTGAAGACAATGAGGATGCAAGCACCAAGTTCAATAATAAATATCCATTAGGCATCCAAGTGTTATGATGTATGAAACATCTTTTAATGGTCATTATTATGCTTGTTACAAGTTTGGTCATATGGCAAGAAACTATATAAGGAATAGTAGTTGGTCGGCTAGAGGTATGGATAATTTAGTCTTATATAATTTTCATGACATGGGACATATTTCTATATTCTTCCCTATAATGCATGGGAAAAGACTAAGCTGGGTATGAAGACCTAAGATAGTTAAGCTTGAACATAATGAACCTAAGAGACAAGATGGTATGTTTGTTGAGATTCATAATATTCATCAAGCAGAAGGCATGAATGATGTTATTTGTTTCATTTTTCATCAAGTTGGTCATATTGCAATATATTTTAAAATCAAGATCTCAAGTCATAAGAAGGTTCATGGACATCCTAGTGTGCTTAATAAAGATCAATCCTTGGTATGGAATCCTAAGTGAAGACCAATAAAACTAATTTAGTTGAGTTGAAATATCAAGGTGGACTAGCTTCTAAAGAAAAAAAGGAATCAAATATGAATAAGGTTTAGGAATGCCAAGAGAATGTATCATCTATCCATATAAAAAATAAAAATGAAAACTCAATTCAAGTTGAGATTAAAGAAAAGACCAAGGTGATAGTTGAGGATAGTTTTGAGGTATTTATGGATATGAGTAAACATCCTATAATTTTTGAGAAATTTTAATGAAAAGAACATCAGTTGTCAATACCTAGTGTTGATGTTCTTTCTTCATATGAAAATGTATGTCATGAATATTTTTTGTCTCCATGTATTGTCAATTCATTCTTAAAATAAAAGGATATTATAGTAGATGATCATGTTTCTTATCTTAATCCCAAGAAGAAGAACAAGAACTATCAGTATTAAATGGCCAAGGAGGAGAAGAAATATGAGGATTTGTGGGTAACTCTTAGTTTCACATTGTTTTAGGACATTGTAGGTCAGTGTGTCTCTATCTAGGCTTCAAGGAAACACTAGACAAGCAATATGAAGCATGGTGGATATCAACTAAGCTTTGGTTAATGGTATAGGACAAGATTATCATTTAAACATTTGTTTGGTTAAGGGGGATCTAACTCAACTAGTTTGAATGGATTGAAGAGTTGTGTATGATGTGAGGGGGAGTATATGTGAATGTTCTAGTCTTGATGGAGATATGAATAAGTCTACTATAATTGTAATTTCAAAGTGATTGATATGATGACTTGATCAAACCAAGTCATATGTTTTGACAAGGTATTGAATATTCATGCATGAAAAAATGGATCTTATGAGTTCTATAGATAGACATGTCCAATGATCATAAAATCCCAAGTTCATATTGGTGTATGTCAAAGAACATATGACATGAGATGGATCTTGATGTTAGGGGGATATTTTTAAGATTTGTGACAAGTTTTTTAGGTCCAAGGATCAGAGAAATTAATGTTTAGATTGGTTCGTATCAAAGGGATAGCAATTGATTCATATGATAAAAATTATGTAAGTATCATGAGCATCTTAAATAGTATTTGAATGCATACATAATGTTGAGGAATGATTATGGCATGTTAAGGAAGAGATAGTTTGTCATTAATGTCAAAGGAGGATAAAGATCATAATGAAAAAGTTCAAATGAGTAAGAAGTCCTGATGAGGGTGTTTCTCCATTAATAACAAAGGGGAAGATTATTGAGCATGGTCATTGATGTTAGGTTGTCATGATGTTGAACAGAGAATGATTCATAGTGCATTAATGACAAAGTGATCAAATTAATGGTTTAGATAGTATTTGACTTGGTTAGGCAAATGATGGATGATATTGATGGTATGGTCATGTTGTATAGACCCTATGGGATGTTATGAGTGATTCTAATTCTTATATAAGTGAATGGAATTCATCAAAATAGTCATATGAATGTCTAAGTTCAAGTACTCATCTTTATAGATAAATTTGAGTAAGAAAAATAATGACATAATATTTGACATGTGTGGATGTTTTAAGATTAGTTTGATACATATATGGATTTGCCTATGAAAGGTGATCATATGGTTCAAATTTTAGGTCTAGACATTGAGAATAGCAAAAGTTATTAATGTACAGAGTTAGCTTCTCAAATAGAGTTTACCAAGTTCCCATACTTAGCCAAATTTTTGATATCAAATATCTAAAAATAGCATTTAATCAGACCACATATCTAATGATGAGCATTTGATTTGACTAGATAAGGATCCAGTGACATTTTTCAAAGTCAAATATTCAAGATTGCATGAGCTAGTGACATGTATCACAATCATGGAGCTTGGATAGAAGATAAATAACATGTGAGTGTTTGTACAAATATATATCGATGGAGTGCAAACTAGTCTATAGTTTTTAATCTATAGAAGATAAATATACATAGTGACTGTTGGAACTTGATTTTTTAAATTAATGAGGTAAAACTAGTCTATAGTTTTTAATCTATATATTTTGATATAGCATAAATTTATTTATTTAGTAAATAAATTTTGTAAAGGACTTCAATTATCATCCATAAAATATAGTTAAAATGATTGAACATTTGTACAGTCAAAGTTATTGAGCTCCAAAGTTGACTATGTGTTTTATGTAATGACCCTCAGTAATGGGATCACTAAAACGCTGATATTTCACTATGTAATTTCGTCAAATACTTTGAGGAATTATCAGAAATTATATTGCATCAAAAATTTGTCAAAAATTTGCATAAAATATTATACTGGAATTTTGTCAAACAGTTTGTAGACAGCGTCAAATATCTCAGCAATAATATTTAAAACGCCTCTTTCTTGAGGCACTGCGCACCATATAGGGTTTCAAACTGCTGTCCACTGAAGGTACAAATTTGCAAGCCATTTCTGAATATTTAGCATGAAATAGCTGAATGCTATCTCTAATGTGCAACCCTTCAGAAGAATCTCTCACTCCCTCAGTTATGCAAATCACTTGAGAGGTATCATTCTCAAGGATTAAATCTGAGAATAATGCAGACTTCTAAAGTCTCCAAATGCTCGAGAAGATGCAATGATCAATTAGACTGAACTAGATGCCAATTACATAACCCATAGGGTCTATTTATGTATTTTTTGAAACTTCCAAGAGTTTCCGTAATACATCACACAAAACTTATTATACTTTTTTAAATAAAAGTAATTTTTATAAAAATAAAATTAAAGTGCATTTTAAAATTAAAAAATAGCAATATGGCCTCCATAATTAAATATGCTATCTCCCATATCATCGTGAGCCATCAAATTGCAAAAATGACCCTCTCACCACCTTTTATCTACCTACGAGAGTCAGGAATAGGCAAATCCTCGTGAAATGTCGAGTCGCCCTAGGGAGGGGACATGACAGTCCGCCCCTCCTGAAATTGCTTGACCTCAAGCAATCTTAATGCCGGATGCTGCAAAATGACTTCACCTTCCCAAGTGGTGTCTTCAATGGGTAGATCCTTCCACTTAA
Organism: Torreya grandis; assembly: GCA_037957365.1. Lineage (NCBI taxonomy): Eukaryota > Viridiplantae > Streptophyta > Pinopsida > Cupressales > Taxaceae > Torreya > Torreya grandis. Next base: position 3,178,840 of record JARHVA010000091.1, on the reverse strand, counting down.
TCAAATATTCTCTGATCACCCGCTTGTGAAGCTGCTTTTCTCTGCTGTCTAAAATGCACTCTGGAATTAAAATCAATTTCCCTTCATCATCCAAGGGAGGTAATACCGCTGAAGGTACCACTCTTTGACCCAATGCCTTTTTGAGACATGACACATGGAATATATTATGCACTCGGCTATCTGAGGGAAGTTTTAGTTTATAAGCCACCTCACTAATTCTTTTGATAATCTCAAATGGTCCATAGTAGCATGGCTTGAGTTTTTCTGTGCCACTCTTCTTGAGAGTGGTCTGCCTATAGGGCTGCAACAAAAGATACACCATATCGCCCACTTTAAAACTATGCATAGTCCTCTTCTGATCAACATATTGTTTCTGTTGATTCTAGGCTCTAGCAATATTATCCCTGAGAGTAGCAATTATATCTTTACTTTCTTGTAATAACTCACCTGCACTGGGTACGCGGCTGTCACCCAACACTAAGTCTAAAAAACTAGGTGCTTCATAACCGTAAAGGGCCATGAAGGGAGTCATCCTTATAGTCATGTGATAGGTAGTGTTATAACAATATTCATAGATGTAAATCCATCTGACCCATGCTCGTTGCTGAGCTGCTACATAATTTCTCAGGTACCCTTCTACCCATTGGTTTACTATTTCTGTTTGACCATCGGTTTGGGGATGATAGCTGGTGCTGGGTGTAAGCTCAGTCCCACATAACCGAAATACCTCCTACCAAAAGTGGCTCATGAAGTGGCTCTCTCTGTCACTCACAATGTTACGAGGCAATCCATGCAATCTAAAAATCTCCTGGAAGAAAACCTCTGCTACCTAAACTGCTGAGTATGTGGTAGTAATAGGGAAGAAATGGGCATACTTAGTCAGCCTATCTACCACCACATAAATACAATCTCGCCCCTGTGCCTTGGGCAAACCGGTGATAAAGTCCATGGAAATACATTCCCACTTCTTGTCAAGAATAGGAAGTGGCTGTAGGAGTCCTACTGGATACGTGTGTTCTTGTTTGTTTTGCTGGCAAACAAGACACTCTTGAACATACTATAGAACATAATCCTTAAGCCCTTTCCAAGTGAACCTTTCCCGAACTGCCTTATAGGTCTTGAAATACCCAGGATGGTCGACTGAGGGTGAATCATGAAGCGTTTGCAAAATTAGTTTCTTAACCTTAGATCCTGGGACCAAATAGATTCTATTTTTGTAAATGATTATATCATTTACAAGTGTATACCTGGTATCTATTGTTGTCCCTTCCATTATATTCGAGGCCCATGTATCCCTAGCATATTCTGATATAATCAAATGTCGCCAATCCTCTGATATCTGAATAGACGTGAGATGTGGCCGGCGGGAGAGAGCATCTGCGACAACATTTTGAGTACCCTTGACATATGTGATGTCAAAGTCATATTCCTGTAACTTACTCACCCATTTTTGTTGGCGATCATTCAAATCTCGCTGTCCCAAAAAGTGTCTAAGACTGTTATGATCTGTTTTAATACAAAATCTGCTACCCACCAAGTATTGTCTAAATTTAGCCAAAGCATGCATGATGGCTAACATCTCCTTATCATAGATGCTAAATGATCTCTCAAGTCCTCTAAATTTTCTGCTCTCATAAGCAATTGGGTGCTTATCCTGCATGAGTACAACACCCACTCCTTCTCCAAATGCATCACATTGAAGCTCGAATGGCTTCGAAAAATTAGGTAATGCTAATACAGGACATGTAGTCATTATCTCCTTGAATCTCGTAAAGCACTCCTGTGTCTCCTGTGTCCACATGAATGCCCCCTTATTCAATAAATATATCATAGGTGCAACCAGTCGTGAATAGCCATTGACAAACCTGTGATAAAACCCACATAATCCAAGGAACCCCCTCAACTGTGTAGGGTTCTTTGGTGGTGGCCAATCAACAATAGCACGGATCTTTTTCAGGATCCATCTAAACTCCATCTGCACTGATGATATGTCCTAAATATAAAAGTTCGGTCATGCCTAGATCACATTTGGATTCCTTAGCATACAAGGCTTCCTTCTGCAGAATACTCAACACTGTCTCTAAATGCTCAAGATGTTCCGGCCATGACCTAATGTATACTAAAATATCATCAAAGAATACTAATACAAATTTTCTTAATTGGTGATGGAAAACCCTGTTCATCGTGGATTGGAAAGTGGCAGGTGCATTGGTCAATCCAAAAGGCATAACTATAAACTCAAAATGCCCACAATGACATCTGAAAGCAGTTTTCTCAATGTCTTGTTCCCTTACCCTGATCTGATGGTATCCTGATCTTAAGTCAATTTTTGAAAAGTAACAAGCCCCATGTAATTCATCTATCAACTCATTAATGCGTGGGATAGGATACCTATTCTTAATAGTTCTTTTATTTAACAATCTGTAGTCAATACACATTCGGAGAGTGCCATCTTTCTTTTTAACTAAAACAACAGAAGATGCAAAAGGTGACTTACTTGGTCAAATGTGCCCCATGGCTAGCAAGTCCTTTATGGTCTGTTCGATTTCATCCTTGAGCCACTTCGAATGTCGATACGGGGTGATCATGATAGGCTTAACGCCTTCTTCTAATTCAATGATATGATCAATGCCTCTATCTGGTGGTCGGCTTGGTGGAATCTCGTTGAATACCTTTTTATAAGTACTTCTTAACCTTTGATTATCTGGATGATATTTAGTCTTGTGCTGGTCCCCCTGTGTAGGCATCAAGGTACACATAGCTACCTACTCTATGTCATTATGCCTAGCTAGCCTTTCCATTCTCCTGAGTGAAATAGTCTTAAAATCATCATCACGAAGAGCCTTCAGCACATGAGTTCTGCCATCAACCTCAAATCGCATCTCCATATCTTTAAGTCTTAAAGTAATTTCCTCCAATGAATGTAGCCACCGCATTCCTAGTACTATGTCCATATCACCTATATTGACCACATGGTAGTCTGTTTTGAATTCATAATTATTTAAGCATAGGGGTAAATCACGTACCATTTTATTACACCTCAAGATAAATCCATTTGCCACTTTGACTCTAAGCCCATCACACTCCTCAGTAGTAAGCCCATGCCTTTCTACAAAGTGTGTGTCAATGAAGTTGTGTGTGGCACCGGTATCCAAGAGTGTAACCACCTTTTGACCGGCCAAAACACCTCTAAGTCTGAAAGACCCTTCTCTCTGAATGCTTGATAGGCATGCCTCTTGTGAATGTAATTCTGCCCCCTCTTTTAGTTCCAAATTGTCTCCTTCTTGTTCCTGCTCTATTCCATCAGGATCATGGTATTCTGATGACTCTGAGTCTGAATCTTCATAATAAACCCACATCATTCTATTGGCCTTACCCTTAGGCCTCATAGGACAATCATGACCAAACTCATAAGGACCTTTACAGTAAAAACACAACTTTTTCTTACGTAGCTCATTAAGAGTTTCCTTATCCAATGATGTAGGAGACTTACCTTTTGCGTCATCTTTACCTTTATTGATTCCTCTATTATCTCTGAACGCTGAAGTGCTTTTAGGGCCGAACTTGTTTGCTGGTGTTGTAAGTTCCATACTTCGGCTTTTCTTCATGGCTTCCTGGAATGTGGGAGGATTAAAGGCCTTGACCCACCCTTTGAGCAGTTCAATCAACCCTTCTGTAAATAACATGATTATCCTTCGCTCTGAGATGTTAGGTACCATTGCCGCTAATTTTTGGAAGTCATTAATATAATTATCAAGTGAACCATGCTGTTTTAATTGTGCTAGTTCACAAAAATTTACCTCAGGATCTTTGACATCAAACCTTTCGATCAATCAGTTGGTAAATTCTTCATAGGTAATGATGTGGTTGTGTCCCAGAGTGACCAAACCATGATACCACCATTCGTGAGCAGCTCCTTCAAGGTGCAATGTAGCAAATCTTATGGCATCCTCCTCAGGCATTGGTCTTAGAGAAAGATAATTATCTAGCTTTTGAATCCAAGACCTAGCTGTACATCTGTTACTTCCATCATAGTTAGGCATGGAAATCTTACCAAGTGCTTGTTGATAATCATTCCTTGGTGTACGGTGATCATTTCTGCCTCCTCTCTTATTCTTCTGATTCATGAATTGGTCAAATGTCCATATTTGATGCATATCAGGAGGGAGAGCGGTATACTCTAAGTAGGCCTGTCTAGCCTCCTCGCCAAATGGAGTAGCTGGAGCAACATGTAACTGTTCTTCCCTGGGAGTGAAGGTGGGAAAAAGAGGTCTAGACGCTGATCCTCTAGTGTTTCCAGCATGTTGTACGGATCTTTCCTCATTGAATCCACTATGCTCCGCTATGTGCTGATGACTTTGATCGGGAATGGCTTGCTGGTCCATTTTGGCCAATAAACGTGACATCATATCAAGCATGTTGTCAAATTTTCTTTCAGCACTTCTTTCTCTGTCTTCTTCTACCATATTTTGAATTGATTTGCCAGTGTCCCTCAATGCTTTTGGCAATGTATCTTCTATTTGAGGATTCTGATGAGGTTGCCTCTGCTGCTCCTGACTATTATACCTGATTTCCCTATCGCTCATCTACCGTTTAGTGGGCCACAAGATGGCAGGATGATGGCTCTGATACCACTGTAATGACCCTCAGTAATGGGATCACTAAAACACTGATATTTCACTATGTAATTTTGTCAAATAATTTGAGGAATTATCAGAAATTATATTGCATCAAAAATTTGTCAAAAATTTGCATAAAATATTATACTGGAATTTTGTCAAACAGTTTGTAGACAGCGTCAAATATCTCAGCAATAATATTATTAGAATCCTGGAAATATTTTCAAACTTCCTGATAAACTATTTATGGCTTTTACAGCCTTACAAAATTTGTAGAATATATATAAAAGACCTGATACAAAATATATGATAAAAAAAAACCTGTTTGCTGCCCTCTAGTCACTGTTCAGTCACTGTAGGTACAGTCCGTACGGCACCATACGGATGCGATCCGTACAGTACGAACTTGTACAGATAGGCTATTTTTGCCCTCAAAAACCTGCACCTGAGTCTGCTGAAGTGTTGCGCTCAGCTGGGCAACCCTTACAATTTTTTTTCAATAGTTAAAACGCCTCTTTCTTGAGGCACTGCGCACCATATAGGGTTTCAAACTGTTGTCCACTGAAGGTACAAATTTGCAGGCCATTTCTAAATATTTAGCATGAAATAGCTGAATGCTATCTCTAATGTGCAACCCTTCAAAAGAATCTCTCACTCCCTCAGTTATGCAAATCGCTTGAGAGGTATCATTCTCAAGGATTAAATCTGAGAATAATGCAGACTTCTAAAGTCTCCAAATGCTCGAGAAGATGCAATGATCAATTAAAATGAACTAGATGCCATTACATAACCCATAGGGTCTATTTATGTATTTTTTGAAACTTCCAAGAGTTTCCGTAATACATCACACAAAACTTATTATACTTTTTTAAATAAAAGTAATTTTTATAAAAATAAAATTAAAGTGCATTTTAAAATTAAAAAATAGAAATATGGCCTCCATAATTAAATATGCTATCTCCCGTATCATCGTGAGCCATCGAATTGCAAAAATGACCCTCTCACCACCTTTTATCTGCCTACGAGAGTCAGGAATAGGCAAATCCTCGTGAAATGTCGAGTCGCCCTAGGGAGGGGACATGACATTTTACCATTATTTGTAAGTGATCTTAGAAGGATTTTTATGTTTTTATTGATAGTATTCAGATGCTTCAATATGATATAGTGCAAACTAGTCTATAGTTTTAAATCTATAGAAGATAAATATACATAGTGACCGTTGGAACTTGATTTTTTAAATCAATGAGGTAAAACTAGTCTATATTTTTTAATCTATATATTTTGATATAGCATAAATTTATTTATTTAGTAAATAAATTTTGTAAAAGACTTCAATTATCATCCATAGAATATAGTTAGAATGATTGAACATTTGTACAGTCAAAGTTATTGAGCTCCAAAGTTGACTATGTGTTTTACCATTATCTGTAAGTGATCCAAGAAGGATTTTTATGTTTTTATTGATAGTATTCAGATGCTTCAATATGATATAACTATTGGAGAGTGTTTTATATTCCATGAATACTATATGTGTGTATTTTTGAGTTTTGACCAATCCTGTAGGAGGACACATAGGTTATTGCACCTAATGAGACTAGAAGAGGCAGTTTGAGAAAGTTAGCCCTAGAGGAAGCTTGAGAGAGATTGGAGGTGAAGAGTGCATAAAAGAGTGATAATCATTAGTTGAAGAGTAATAATAGGTTTTCAAGGTGATCTATTTAGGTAGTTGAGTGGGTGATTGGTTTCCTAGGGGGTTAGCTCCTCCTTGCAAGCTAAAGCTTCCTAAAGGTCTAGCTATGGTGGGAGCTCTGTTAGTAAAGTGCATTATCTCCTTGTGGGATTGGTGTCTCACTAAAATAAGGGATGGGTGTTCCTTGATAAATTGGTACTAGTCTAAATCTTGTATATTGTTTTATATAAATGTAGTCCATCTTGTAGGGTTTAGTGGGTTTTATCCCTCAAGATGGTTTGCCACATATATGATGTGTTCATGTGATGTGTGCTCTTATGTATGCTTTGGATGTATGTTATTTCATGTTTATGTTTCTCAATAAATATTTATGTATTTTTAATGTTTAATATTTGGGAATTAAATTGGATTATTTAGCATCACTAATTTACCCCCCTTCCCCTCAGTGATTGTACCTATAACACTTACCATAATAGTTATGTACTTTCAGGGGAAGTTTCGCAATGGGAGTCAGTTGTTTTATCACATGGAGTGGTGGTTTTGTTTTGAAAAGGAGTTTTTAAAAATAATCTAGCATAAGTTTCAAAAGTTAAACAAAAGAGGACCAAAAAGGATCAAGGGAGGAGTAGGGAAGTAAAATGGGAACAAAGGGTTAGATATTTCCATATGGAGCAAAAAATAAGAGATCATTGCATCATCATAATATTTATGTTATAAATGTTGCACCATGTAAAATTTTGGTAAATACATATCTATTTGGGCATTTAGCATAATTTTATTCATCTTGTGTGGTCTTCATTCAAAAATAAATTACCAATGACATTTGACATCACATTTTTCCTGGTCACACTATGGTCTATAAAAATAATAATCCTTATACTAATAAATTTCTTAAGATCCTCTAAATTTTCCTTCATATGATAACTTATATGTTAAGCATTGGTATCATCCAACTCTTTCTCTATAGTCTGAACCATATATATATATATATATATATATATATATATATATATATATATATATATATATATATATATATATGGGTTTCTAATTTATTTATCTTATGACATAGAGGAGTCACTTACCACTTCAGATTTAAATTTTGGATTACCCTTCACAATAGTCATACCTTTCTTCTTGACAACCTTAGCTCTTTCTTACCACAAATTTAATATTCAAGACTTAAAATGTAAATGGAAATGAAAATGGGTTATAAATTTCAAGACTAAATGATATTCTTATAATCCATCTCATCTCCCACTCTCTTTCATCAACTAACATACCTAAACCACCCTGTTTCTCAATGATTTGTTCTTTCACATGCTTAGGATGAAATCCCATAATAAATAAGGGATCCAAATTAAGAATTAAAATGATATTATTATATTTCCCTCATTCTAGACATTAATGTAAAATATCTCACCTAATACTCATTATTCCTATCCAATCCAGGGACTTAGTTACTAAGAGGATGAAAATATCCTTTAACATCTTAACCAATAATTTCTTTTTCTCTTATGGTATCTTTGATACCCATAATTGGTTAGGGTCCCCATTTTTTGAGAGTATATTAATGCCCATATTCATTAATTTATCATCCAAATAACTACCTTCCTTATTTATGTGGGAAATAATGAGCTCTTAAATATTTTCCATTAGTGAAAGGGTCTCATAAAGTATAATTTTTATACTAGGCTCTTATTCATCCACTTCTTGGTCAGCCATACACACTTTACCACTTATAATTTACAAATAATAGGATTTATTACATGCTATAAACATGAATCAATAATTACATTAATTTTTATATAATTAATATAGACTAAATCCTTCTTTAAGTCTCATGGAAACCTAATTCCATTTGGCCTTCATTAGTACACATTACCCTCTGATCCCATTAGAACATTATAGAAATACAAAAATGGTAGGAAAACTTCATATAACACTAAAATATACCCCCAATAATCTTATATTAGGTCCATGATACTTTTTTATCTCCAACTACCACTTGAAGCACACCATTAGTATTATTCATAATTAGGCCTTTACATACCTAGAAAGTATGCCTTGAAATATTGAAGATTAAACATAAATCAGATAGAAAAACATGAAAATAAATAACATATATATAAAATAAATGAACTCAAGGTCATCACCATGTGATTTATACTTCACAACTCAGGGTAAAAGGACTCAAATACTTCTCTGCAAATAGACCACTTAAAACTACCAAAACACTCTAAAAACCAGTTATGAACAACTTGATTTTCAACATCTAAAAAACATTTACCATGAAAAATTAAAATTTAAAAATATCCTTTATAATATATATAACACTATGAAGTAAAAAAATCATAAGGTTTAATGTCAAATATTGGTCTTGTTGACCCCACTATACACAATCAAACCAGAACCAAAAAAGCCATTTTGGATTCAAAATTTCAACCACTTTTACTTATTATAAAACCTTATAAAATTAATTTATAGTAAATAAAAGTCATAAAAAAATACTATATGCGTTATATACTTCAACTCAGGGCATTGAGCTTCAAAAATAGTCCTCCAACTTACTTGTTCAGAACTGCCAGTTTTCCTCAAAGACTAGTCATGGTGACTCAGAACTCCAACACTTGTGTAAATACATTAAAATATTCATGATTAATGTATATTATCATATTTTATCATTATACCATTATTATTTATAATTATATTATGGTAAAATATCAATATTGGTCTTGCAAACCAATCTCATGACCTTATATCTTACTGTCTCATTTGAACTAGACAGGTCAACTTATGAGTAACTTTTTCATTGTATTCATTGACATTAAAAGATTATAATAAACATGAAAATGTTTTAAAATTTCATAAAAACATATATATTTACTTTTTTTCATCATATTTTCATGAAAACAAATTCTTAATCATCTTCTCACTATTGCCTGGGTTTTTCATTGTTTGCACCATTAGACCTGTTAGTGACTGGCTAACTTGGATGACCAATTTAGAACTATTGATAGCTATAAATTGTAAGAAAAATAAATTTACATGAAAAATTAATCTAAACCTTTAACCGTAATTAATTTACAAACTTTCAATAATAGAACTTTTGATTTCTACATCAAATGTTTCACAAACAAGCCTGTATCTATGCATTTTATCTCTCGTCTAACTATTAACCACCACTTATAGGTACTTGGGAGAGTTTATTACATGGTTAAATATGTATTATATTCATTTTATAACATTATTATATGTTTGGAAAAATATATTTCACATCGGGTCCTTGTTAGCGTTTTAGAGAGATTTAACATGGGTTTTGGTGTTAAGGATTATTCATAAAGGATTGTCCCTTAAATCCAAAAATAATGCCTATAGTTATTATATATTAACCCTCCCCATATATCCTTAATATTTTAGGCTCCCATTTAGAGGTTAAACATGCCAATGAATACCTAAAATTCCTTCTTGAGTTTACATTCCTTCATTCTGTGTACTCAAGCGACCTCAAAATCACTTTTCATGCTTTTTATTGCAACCCATGACATAAAAATTTGTAAACATTATATAAAAAACATATCATATGTATGATAATTCTTACATAAGCTAAATTTTTTTTAACTATGATCATGACCCCTCATTAGACCACACTTTTTCTCTCTTTTCTTGTTTAGACCTTGACCTACAAACCACATTAGGCCTTAAAACTAACCTCCTTTCCTCTTTCCATGCACTCTCCACCACTCTCACATAATAAATAAAAATAATATATTATTAAACACTATCACATACCTTCATATTATTTGACAATAGATCATGATACCTCATTAAGTCAGGCAGGGTCTGGAATTGGTCTAGATGCAGACTTGATCTAAAGGTACTACCCCTATAGGCTCACCTTGAGACTCTCATCAATGATATAATTATTCATATACATTCTCAATCAACATTATACAAACTCTCATTCCTATTTTAATTCTTCTTACCTTGTAACCACATCATACCTTCTCACAAGGACTAGACTAGGCTTCTCAAGACACCTTATACTCAAGAACTACTACTCACACATGATTACCTCAATGACAACACTATAAACTTTAGGATTAACTAAAACTTTACATAAAATTTAAAATAAACCAATAAAATAGACATTAATATTTATTCAAATTCTTTCTTGCCTTTAAATTCTCTCTTGTCACATGGCTTCCTTATCATATCAAGCACACATGCACATACCTCAAAGACCACTCACCATGCATCTTCACCAGATGCACCTTGACATTAATGAAATCAACCTTGACATAAATGACATAAATTTTGACATCATTGACAACAATTATCAACAAATTCCCTCTTTGTGATTGATTGAAAAGCATTATTCAATCTGATCATTCTCATCTCCCCTATTTTAGTGTTTCTTCCCCTTTGACATTAATGGTAAAGGGTGTTTCAAAAAATGTCATCTAATTCTTATAACTTCTTTCAATAAAGGCTCAACACACAATATGAAGCATTATTATAACATAATCCACCTTACTCAATGCATACCTCCTTTAAATGATCTTAGATCACCAGACTATATATCTTATCCTTGACATGAGTGATATGACTCAAACTCACTAGGGTATCCCACTTGTTCTTATTTTACATATTTCTTCTTCAAATAGAATTAGATGTAAAAGACTACTTACCTTAATTTATGAACCTTTATTCCAAATAGATGAATGATATCCAACTTCATTTTTATGTTCAAGCTTCATAAACATCCAACTTGTCTTCGTGATTTTGCATACATTCTTTACACTACATACCTGCTCTTAAAACTCATGAATTATCTGATTAGATCCCATTTTATCTTTATATCTTGTGCTCATCACTTGAGTCATTAATATTATAAATCTATCTACAACACAAGTCATGCTCAAATACCAATTGATAGAAACATAATTATTTGGCTTAACTCTTTTATGCTTGTCAAGAATTACACTTGTAGCTTATGAACAACCTAAATAGTTTCCCCTCAAATCAAGAAGCCACCATGCTTTTTATAACTGAAAAGTGTCTCAATGAAGCATAATGGAGTCACCTCTTTCCATAGGTCACTAAAACAACACAAACTTAGGATATTTCTAGATCTCCATACTCTCATGAGACTGAATATCCTTCAGTGTCATTTTAGGCTTGATTAACACCTTTGATTTGACATCTTCATCAATCATTTGATCAACAATATGAGTTGATAATAGGCATTCATAACTTAATTTTACATCTGAAGTACTCTCTACCATATCAAATAGTCCACTTGGACTTGTAGGCTGATCATGACTCACCTTTACTATCTTTAGTCTCCACACATTCATTTTCCTTCTCTCTTATGCTCTAAGGGCTTCAAACCTATGGTTTTGACTTGATGATCTTCTAAATCTATTAGGAAAAAATGTTGAAATGTGTTCCACATTGTGGAAACTATAGTGAACAACCTCATTCATACCTCTTGATTGATGTTTTTTCTATAATCCCATGCATATTCATTGTTAGAGGGTCTTCTACACTCTCTTACTCTATGACCAAAATTATTGCATGCAAAACAATAACCATTGAATTAATTATCATATCTCATAGCATTATGTTGTATGATTGGTCTTTTCATGTGTACCTTCTTTTCTTCATTATCCTTCTTCTTGACTTGAGTTGCCTCCTTTTGATTTTATTTGAATCCAAGACCTGTATTATCATTTCCAAACTTTTGAATACTCAAGATGTTATCTATATCATTAGTACTCCTTTCAATCTTCATAAATGTCTTCAAATTTATAGATTTTTAATTCAAATTATCTTAAAATTATTTCATTTTAATTTCATATTTGGTACATTCTTCCTCTTTATCTTTTGATCTAGCATTGCCTATTTCCATCTAAGCTTCATTTTGATTGATGATCTCATCATGCTTCTTGGATGTGTTATTTAATATTTATTAAAAAAAGCCAATATGATCTTCATATTCCTTAAAAAATGATCTTAGTTTATGATTCTTCCTTAGTTGGAACTTCAATTCCTCTAGAGCACTCACCAATTTTGCCTCAAGGATTACTTTAGATTCTTCTTCATTTGATTTTTCATCATCCATAAGGTCTTTTACTTTTGAAAACCCTCATTGTCTATTTATATAGCCATGAATAAGGTTTTATTATTTTCATGTTCATGTTCATTAATATCATCATCACTATCATATGTACTTGTGTCACTTACATCAAATGATTTATTATCTTCTTTGGTATAGAAAGTTCTCTTGTTTTTGAATGAATCATTCCTACCTTCATACTTCTTGAAATATTTCTTGTTCTTATCAGGTTTATAGACCTTCCTATCATCTCCATGATGTTTATCATGTTCTTCATCACACTTAGTTTTATAATTATTAGGACACTTAGATGAAAAGTGACAAATATTACCACATTTGAAACATTTGAAAGGTAACTTACCCTTGTACTTACCATATCTAAACCTCAATTTCTTAGTAAACTTGACTATTAGTTCATCATTATCAACATATGAACATACCTTATCCTTGAAATTATTGGATATTGAATTAATCTCATATTTTAATGTTGTCTCATTCTTGGGAGGTCTTCCTTTATTTTTTATCATCTCATAGGTAGTCAAGATGCCATGAAGCCCATCCATTTCTAGTTTGTCCAAATCTTGCATAGCTTATACTACAAATACCTTAGAATCAAAATTAGGAGTTAGTGATCTTGATACATTTTAAATATATATAGACTCTTTCACTTATTATCATAATACTCTAATGTTATTGGCCACTTCATCAACCCTCAACAAGTAAGATGTAATGGTTTCATCTTAACTTTTAAACTATCTCTAGTGGGTCTATAAATTGGCCATATTCACCTTGGTGTCTCCATAGATAATATCCAATTTTTTCCATATTTATTTGGATGATACACAATGAATAACCTTTAATAAATATACCTATGATAGGCTACATATAATGGCATTCATTGGCTTGGAATTGATCTCACTTTCCTTCTTGCCTGTTGCATCAGTTGGTAGTGTAGAAGGTGGACTGTATCCATCTGATAATGATTTATATATGTCATGGACAATTTAAATTATAGATGTCATCATTATAATACCCCAAAAATAATAATTATTCCCATTTAATAACATATCCTTATTGATGGATAAACCACCTTGATCTTGTTGAATAACCATTTTCACTTCTGGGAACTCCTTTAGGCTGTTATGTCTACTTCAAAGGGATTGATCTGATACCAAATGTTAGAAGCATAATGAATGAGAGTGGGGTGAATTATTCTCTTAAAAAAATTAATTCCTCCTTAGCATACATTAACCATCACATCAATGTATGGATCAAGCAATGCATGAGCAATTAACCATACAAACATGAAACAAGATTACACAAGACAACACATAATATATGTGGGAAACCCTCAAGTGGAATAAAACCCACTAATACATATAAATTTAATACACTCATATAATTCAAAATATCTTAATTTAGTGAAGTACAAAATCCACATGGATCACCAACCCCAACTAGCTAAGCACCAACCCAACTAGGCTTTAGCAAGCACCAACTTACAAGGAGGTACCAACCCCATAGATGATTCAGCACAAAATAAGCCACCTAAAACATTTTATCACCTTTATAACACTTTTTTTAATCACACAATAGATGGTGATAACCTTATTTATCTCTTTTCACTCTTCTATCACTCTCAAACTACCTTTTAGGCTTCTTCAATCAACTAGGTCTCTTGAAGACAGATTAGGTCATACGACCTTGATATCTACATTACCTCTATTAAATTTTCATGAAAGTATATATATACTCTTATTATTATATATAATTACTTATTATATTATTAAATCTTCTATATCATTATTTTATATATCCATACCAAGATGTCACACAAATAGGCCTAAATAACACTATTCTTATACTAGCCTCTTACTCATCCACACCTTGGTTAGACATACACACTTGACCACTTATATTTCCCACACAATAGTATGTAGGAAACAATATAAACATGAATAAATCATTACATTATGTTGGATATAACTCAAATAGACCAAATCCTTCTTTAGGTCTCATTGAGACCTAATTCCATTAGCCCTTCATTAATACACAATACCCATTGATCTCCTTTGAAGATTATAAAACTAAAAAAATGTAAGGAAAAGTTCATATACCACATGAATATACCCCAAATAATCTCATATTATGTCCATGATACTTTTTATATCCAACGACCACTTGAATCACATCATTAATACTATTCATAATGAGGTCTTTACATACCCACAAAGTTTGTCTTAAAGTATTGAATATTAAAAACAAATTAGATAAAAAAACATGGAAATTAATTACATATACATAAAATAAATGACCTAATTTTCATAACTATGTGATTTATACTTCAAAACATAGGGCTCAAAATCTTCTTTGCAAATAACCCACTCAGAACTGACATAACACTCCAAAACCCAGTTATGAACAAATTGATTTTGAACACCTAAAATAAAATTTAGAATGAAAAATAATAATTTAAAAATATCATTTTACATACCTATACCACTCTCAAATACAAAAATAACAATGTCTAATTTTAAATATTGGTCTTGCAGACCAATGTTTTGACCTCACTATACATAGTCAAACTAGAACCAGACAAGCCATTTTAGCTTCAATATTTCAACCACTTTTATTGAATATAAATAATTATAAAATGCATGGATAGGAAATAAAATTCAAAAAAAAAAACACCATATTAATTATATACTTCAATTCAGGGAATAGAGATTTAAAAACACTCTTACAACTTGTTCACTCAAAAAATGCCAATTTTCTTCAATGACCAGTCATGGTGACTCATAACTCCAACACTTTTGTAGAAAAATTGAAAGAATATTGATTCATGTAAATGATCCTATGTGATAATTATACCATTATAAGGTATAATGATCTTATGGTAAAATAAAAATATTGGTCGTACAGACCAATCTCATGACCTTATATCTTATTATTTCATTCAAACTAGATAAGTCAACTTATGAGAAAATTTTTCACTATATTCACTCACCTTAAAATATTATACCAAACATGAATGTGTATTAAAATTAAATAAACACACACACACACACACACACACACACACACACACACACACACACACACACACACACACACACTTGGTTTCATCATCTTATCATGAAAACACATTCCTAATCATCTTGTCATTATTGCCTAGTTTTTTCTCTGTTTGTACCATTAGACTTGTTAGCGAGTGGATAACTTGGATGACCAATTTAACACTCTTGAAAGATATAATATTTCTATAAACCTTAATTTAAATGAAAAATTATTCTCAAGATTTTAACTTCATGAATTTTCAAACTTTTTCCAATACAACCTTTGACTGGTGCAACAAATTCTTCATAAATAAGCCTATATCTATACATTTCCTCTCTCATATAATTAACACCACCACCTGGAGGTACTTTTGATAGTTTAATACATGATATAATAGTTTATATAGTCATTTTATACCATTATTGGCTGTTTTGAACAAGATATTTCATATTGGGTCCTTATTAGGGGTTTTTAGAGATTTAACACATGTTTGGGTGTTAATGATTGTTCATGAAGGATTGCCCCTTAAATCCAAAAATAATGCCTATGTTTCTTATAGATGACCCTTCCCAATATCTACTTAACATATCATATTCTCATTTATAGGTTACACATGCCAATGAACACCTGAAAGTCCTCAGATTTGCATACCTTCACTTTGTGTACTCAATAGACCTCAAAATCACTTTTCATGCCTTTTATTTCAAATCATGACATAAAAATTTATGAACATACTTGAAAAAAAATATCATACCTATAATTTTTCTTAAATAATCTCAAACATTGTTAAATATGATCATGACCCCTCATTAGTCTACACTCTCACTCTTTACTTGCTTAGACCTTGACTTACAAACCACATCAGGCCTTAAAACTAACCTTCATGACTATTTACATGTATTATCCACCTATATTACATAATAAATAAACCTAATAAATGCTTTAAAACTATCATACATCATTCATATGCTTTAAAAATAAATTATGATATCTCATTAGGCCAGGGAGGGTCTGGAAGTGGTCTAGATGCAGACTTGATCTGAGGGTCTTACCCGTGCAATCTAACCTTGAGACTCTCATGAGTGCTCAAATTCCTCATATACTTGCTCAAATAAACTCATAAATCCTCTCATATCTATGTGAATCCATCTTACCAAGTCATCATACTCATACCTGCTCACAAGGACTAAACTAAGCTTATCAAGACACAATATACTAAAAAAATAGTAATCAAGCATGCTTAAATAAATGGTGAGACTATAAAATTCAATATTACCTAAAACTTGACATCAAAAATAAAATCAACCAATATAATAAACATAAGATTGCCTGCAAATTCTCTCTTACCTTCAAATTCTCTCTTGTCACATGGATTCCTTGTTATATCAAGCACACAAGGTCATACCTCAAATACCACTCACCATGCATCTTCAACAAATGTATCTTAACATCAATAAAAACACTTATCAACAATATTTTTTACTCAACCACACTCACAATAACACTATACTCTCCTAATGATGAGATTTTTGGATTTACTAATCATGTGAACTTTATATAAAATATAAATTTCATTGTATTTCATGGTCATCATCTAGTATTTACTATGGTTATGATTTGAATTTCTTAAGATATATATAATTATAATAGGTAAGGAGAGAATCAAAATTAGGTAAGGAGGGAATCAAAATTAATTAAATGAAGTGGGAATTCCCATTTTCAATGTGAAAGTGAAATTCATTGAAAATGTCTTTCACATCACATGATAACTCTTACTCCTACTTCTAAACATGGAATCATTGATATCCTTTCCCAACATTTTTTTATTAATTTATGATTAAACCATAGTAGTTTTTGTTGGAAAACACCCTCCATAGATTTTCTTCTACATGGTATATTCATTTATAGAATTTTACATTGATTCATTTAATTATATGGATGCATTAGAGTTTATAATACAATGTATAATTTATCACATCTATTTACCATGATGATTAATTGCACTATTTCATAATTATTATTTTTATTAGTTTTATACATGTATACAAACTTTTGATAATATGGTCTTTTCAACAACTACATAGAACATGCATTTAGGGATTTACCCAGTGGTTACATTCTAGATAAATCATAGTTCAGATTTAAGGATTTAGAATTTATCACCACATAAATATGGATATACTAAGGTTTGTAATTATTATTTCCATTATATATATTCTATTTTCACATTGTTTTAAGTCATTTTACTTAAATAATTTTCCATATAGATAATGAAATAGCTAACAAGAATGTATGAAATGCAAAACCAATAGATTTTGGAGTGACAAACTTTGTGTTTTGAGATGACTAGACCATTCATGATGCAATTGGATAGTGTGAATTATTATCTTCAATAAAATATATTGTGGAGTTGATGAAAATAAGTTTTATGGAACTAAAAAAATCATTCCATTCAAGAGTCTTCCTTTGTAAAGCATCTATCAATCAAACTCACAAAATATAAGTAAAAAATATAAACTCCACCCCATACATAAAAATTACAATTTCCAAACATATGCCAAAAAAAAATCCATACTCACCCCTCTATTTTCTAAGGCAATATTCATAATTACTATACCAATCCTTGATCTATGATAAAGTAGGGCCCATAAAGGACATAAATTTTAGGAATCTAGTTTCTTACAAGGAAGGCATTTATAAATCTAATGACTAAAAAAAATAATTGTTGCATATGGGCATAATAAAATAATATTCATACTTAAAATAAATTAAATTATTTTATTTAATCTTTTTGTATCCAAAGATCTTTTAAAAATAATATAATTTGTTTGAGATCAAGCCTTCCCCGTGCATCAAATATTTACGAAACACCTTCTCAATAAGAATATTTTCTAGCATTATAATATGTTCCTCAACTTTGAACCCTTGGTTTTTAGTCATGTTCATGTTAAATTATACAAGTAGTGGCTCTCATAGTGGTTTAGGATCGAGGATCTACTAGATAGATTCAAATCTATGAAGAAATTACCTGTGTGTAGTAGTGAAATCAAACACGATCCATAAATAAGTAATTACTCAAAAATTGAAATATTACAATATTAACATTAGCATCATTAGCCATAAAAGCTTTTTAAAGATAAATTATGTATGTGAAATATAAACATTTCCCACTTCTTCATGAATTGTGGATTATCTTTAAAAATGGCCTAAAAAGATACCTAAGCAAGATATCTAAACATATGTAGTGAAAAAAACTAAATAGAATAAAAACCTACACTAACACCTGCCCTTAAGCATAGCTTAGTTGGGTAGTAAAATTAAGTCTCAAGGCAAAAGACTAATGAGGTATAATAAATTCTACCATTCTGAGGAGGATTTTAGAGTTGTTTGAATCCCAATAAGAGCCTACAAATGGAAATAATTACTCTAAGTGAAGGGTTTGCTAAATATATTAACAATTCAATCTATTTTGTTGATGTGGCAGAGATCAATGAATTGATCATGAATGATCTCTTGAATGAAAATATATGTGAATCTTAATATACTTGGTCTATTTATGGAGGAATGAATTCCTACAAATCTATATTTCACTTTGATTGTTGTAGAAAATGACTGTTAGTCATCAAAATTGGATGCCAAAATTAGTAAAATACCCTTAGTGGAAAAATTAAAAAATCCTATGTATTATGACTCTATAAAATATAAATCAATTATATGATTAGGTTAGAAAATCATTATCTAAAATGCTTAGAATCCTAGGTATATGGGATTCAAGATAGAGAATTATGGTCTTTTATGGTACAATGATAGGATGTATGTGCTTGATAAAGAGAATTTGACGAACGAAATTTTAAAATAACTTCAAAATGTCCCATATTCATGACATCTAAGAGTAACCAAATTCATGGTTGATCTTATAACACTATATTTTTAGAAATGAATCAAGAGAGATGCAATAGATTTTGTGTCTCTTTATCTGGAATGTGAGCATGTGAAAGCTAAACATGTGCATTTAGTTGGATAGTTATATCCACACATTATACCAGAATGGAAGTGGTTGGTGATTAATTTGGTATTCATCCAATTTTTTTTATTATCAAGGAACAATCATGATATGATCTTGGTTATAGTTGAAAAACTAACCAAGGTATCCCAATTCCTACTGAGATACTTGATAGATGATGCACTCATGATTGCAAAGAGATTTGTGAAAGAAGTGTATCAATTTCATGGTTTTCCATAGAAGATCATTTTAGATTGAGGTCTGAGGATGAATTATATATTTTGGTTGACTCTAAATTCATCTCTTAGTACACATTTAAACTTCAACACTACTTATCACCCACAAATTGATGGACAAAGAGGTTGAGTTAACTAGGTTTTAGAAGATCTTCATATGTATTTCATAGATCGACAATATAAGTAGGAGGAGTACCTTCCATTGGTTATTTTTACTTACAAAAAATCATACCAATTATAATTTAATATAGGTCCATTTAAGGCATTGTTTGGAAGGAGGTGTAGAACACCAATCAGTTGGGATAGGTTAGAAGATAGGTTAGTCTTTAGGCCTAAGATGCTTTCAAAAATGTAAGATCAAGTTAAGACAATCAAGAATAGTTTGACTGAGTAAAATGATAGAAATAAATGTTATGTTTATCTGAAGAGAACATCTAGGTAATTTTCTATTGGTGATAAAGTGTTTGTATAGGTTAAGCCTTAGAAAATCTTGATTAAATTTGGGAATTCAGTGAAACTTTCACCAAGATGTGTGGTACCCTTTGAGGTTTTAGAAGTGGTAAATCCTGTAGTGTATGTTCTTGCATTGACACCAAAGCTATATCTTTTACATAATGTCTTCCATGTGTCTTATCTTAAAAAGTATATTATATATCCTTCACATGTGTTGGATTGGAATGCTTTAAAATTTTTGGACCTTAGGATGGTCATGAAAGAACTAGTCAGAGTAATTAACACTCAAAAACTTCATTTACATAATAGAGAAGTATCATAATGCAAGGTATAGTGGGACCAAGATTCTAAATATATTGCCACTTAGGAGGACTATGATGAGTTTTATAGGTTGTTTACACATTTGTTTTCCTAATTTGATACTACATATTATAGTATTTTATAATGAATAATGTTTTAAATTCATAACTTGTGTTTAAATAAATGTCATTAAGAGGATGACTATTTTTTTTTTGGGGGGAGGGATGTCACATCTTGATTTCTCTCTAATTTTAATAACATGTTTGATCCATGGATTATTATGATTTATTAGTTGATTAATTAATATTTGATTAATATTTATGTCATATGCTAATTATGGGATAGGTATGTGATGGTTAATTTACATAATTAATTTGGTATGAATTATCAATACTTTTATGTTTTGTACATTATGATCATTTTTGTTAATTATATTACATTAAATTATGAATGTAATGATGTTTCAGGTTAACTATCTTCATTGTTTTGATGTGGATGTAGGATAAATTCTTTCCTCATAATGTGATGGAGGGAGAGCATCATTAGAGAGTGTGGTTTAGATGAAGACATTGGGGTATGATATAAAATGAATATAGAAATCCGTTTACACACCATGTAGTATATCATGTTTTGAAATTGTTTGAGATAGATATCATAACTTGTTTTGTGTAATTTTCCTTTACATGATTGTTAATATTATTTCAAGTGTGATATTGATTGTTATTGATGATAATTTTAATTTGTTTTAAGTTATTTCATTAATTAATGTGATTATACATAGCCTATCTTATATAATCCAATTGTTTGGTTAAATGAGTGAATTCATTTATGTTTTAGTTACCTTATTGCCTTATTAGGTATGATTGTATAGTATAATGATATGATGTTATGATGGATTCCATTGTTTTAATTGATTTAAAATATTTAGATAATAATAATTAAATATTATTACTATAATATATATGTTTATCCAAATAGTATTTTTTAAAATATCTTTGTATTTGATTAAATATTGATCAAAGGTTTCATATTCATATTACACTAGACATTGATTATTATTGTCAAATGATTTAAGGAAAATCATTGTGATAGAATAAAAGTTGTTTGTGAATAACATGGTAACTATTAACTATAGTATTTGAAATACATATTAGTATTGCCCATACTATATAGTTAGTATGTTAAATGAGTAGTCAACTTTGCATGGAATGTCAATATCTACTAAGTCGATAGTCATTATATGGAATAAGCATTGGGGTTATGTCACTTATGGTTTATTTAATTTATTTAATCACTTTGTAAATTCAATATCATGTAAATATAATATAGATTATAAAATGATTATTTTGGAAGCCTTGAGATGATTAGGGTTTATAATAACCCGTTGAATTTGAGTTAACCTTCGATTTAAAAAAATATTGGATAAATGTTGCGTATTGCATGGTGATAGACTATAGAGTTTGGTTGCGGTATTTTTGCATGTATTATGTTCAACCAATTTAATCAACCATTAATGGAGGAGAAGGTGGTGGAAAGTAAGTTTATGGAGAAGGATAAAAATAAAGGAGAAGGTGGGTTGTAGAGATAGACAACCCATGAAATACATTGGATATAAAACAATAAAGAAGGAGAAAATTTGAGGAAAGAAGAAGGAGAATTTTTGGAATTTGTGGCATAATTATTAGGTCATTTTTTTATTTAAAATTTTGTGTGTGTAATATGGTATGGATTTTGAATGGAAATGGTTAATGGGTTTGCTTTTGCTTGGAATGTTATGGAAATTTTAATAGGGCTATATGTAGGACCCTATGGAAGGCTATGCCTCCATATAACCCTACATCCAACCTAGGGTAACCTGAGGCAATTGGGGTAGGTCTATATCATTTTCCATGGTTTTTTAGCATTAGCTATGAAAAAAGAGGGATACATAACCACCTTATATATGCATAGACAATGGATATCAAGTGAAAAACCATTCAAATATAAGATAATTCATGAATTATAAATTTAGGACTCATCAAAAATTCAGGTGAATTATATAAATGTGTCCAGACAATGTTGGTTTATGCAAAAGGGAAAAATATAACTAAGAACTCTAGGAAATACTGAAATAAAATGGCCTATTCCTATATCCTAGCCTATAGTTCTAATGAACCATGCCCTTCTAAGTCTTTCAACTGGTCTTATATAGAACATTACAATCGATGGAGGCATTAACAATCCACTATGAGGTAGATATAAGAATTAAATGAGATTCACCAATTAGGGATAAATTTTTATCTATATACTAGACAATTCTAATGAAATCAAGATCAAAAGCACACCAACTTAATTTAAATAAGAGTTTGGGTGAATAAAATCTATTTGATATTCTTTAAGGCACTTACTCATATGTAGTGAGTATAACAGGGGCCATGTTTCATTGATATTAATTTTAATTTTAGGTGGCCAAATATCATTAAAATATCTTGGGATGCTCAATTAACCATACTCTATACTAAGGTGATCATACCTGATTTGGGAAATTTATGTCCCTTTTATTCTCTTAAATTGATCCAAATAATGTTGCCGATTCCATGATTAATGAACCCATATAATTTGTATTTAATAATTAATTTTTAATCATTACACCACCAAGAGACAATCTAGAAGTTGACTATGTAGGTTAGATTCAACACACATCCATTCATGAGTTTTGATGTTTTTGACAAGTGAAATCCTATCAAATTTAGCCTCATATACATTTAACTAGGATTTCAATGTATCTTTTATTGGAAGGGAAAAGATATGTGAAAACTCCTTGCTCATCCACTACTTGATTTTAGACTCAATATATGTTGACTATTCTTTGGCTAAGATGTGAGATCTTGATATGTGGCATGATATCACTCATTTAAGGATATATTATGTTTTAAATATGCATGGACTGATCCAAATATATGATGGAGTGGGATTTCTCCACTTGAAATCATACCGTTCATCCACTTGATCTCATACCTACCTAAGCTATAATGACTATCTCAAGGTTGCAAATAAATAAGATTTCACCCTATGGCATCATCCCATTCATATGGAAGATCTTCATCAAGTTTAATTTTATAAGTGTTCTAGTGAAGCATATGGGTGGAATCTTGACACTTGGCATCACCTTAACCATCCAAAAACACACTTGAAAATCAAAAGGCATATACTACTCTATGGAAAGGATGAAGTAAGATTACACCATGTGTCATCATCTCACTTATTCATATGCTTGTGGATCTTAGCTTGATTATCTATATGTTTGAATGAGGCATGGAAGTACAATCATGAAAATTGGTAATACATCACCTATCTAGGAGCTCACAAATTTTTGAAAATCAACTAATTCCCAAAGGATTTAAAAGGCTAAATCGAGGCCTCCAAATGATGTGAGTGACTATCATGTGGAAAATTTGAATAAAAGGGATCATGTGGTGAAAAAGTGACCATTATCATTTTATTTTTAATTTTCACAAAAAATGTCTTAGTATAAAATCTAAAAATAATATAAATGGTAATCAAACCTTTTAGAAAGTAAAATCCATTTTTAATAAACTCTTAGTCAATTTAGCCTAGTTATAGATAAAGTGACCAAGTTTAAAGATGAAACAATATAAACACTCGATCAACTAATTTGAAATAAAAAAATAAAAGGGACCAAATTGCTAAGGAAAACATTGGAGAAACTATGAAAATGGTTAGATAATTTACCTAAGTCTAATATAACTTTGTCGAGAAAGGTATTTTTTATAAATTTTAGAACATGCTCTAGAAAATATTAGACTCTTTAGACTTATGCAAATTCATAAAATTCTATCAATGACGTCATAAATGTGATTTTTAGAATGAGTGTAAATAATGAATACTTATTTCTCAACCTTGGTTAAAACCACAAAGTAGGATTAAAATTTAGATTTAAATATTTAGGGACCTTCTCAAGTTAGACTAACAAATCAAACAAGTGAAGGCCACAAACTCCACTAATGCAAAAAACTAGACATTAGAGAAAAAAGAGGTTCCGTGATTTCATGATAAAATTACAGTGTGTTATGCAATAAAAAATATCTATGACATACCATTTGAATAAGTTTATGCCTTCAACCCTTAGTTTGATCAATTTTTAGAACAATTTTGGATCAATATTGGTGAGAAGATGTCTTATGCCCAAATTACAAAACTTAATCAAGGAGTCACTTAACCCACTAGTGATTACCTGATTTTTGACAATAACTTACTCTCTAAGATGAAAAATTCTATTTTTAATAAAAATTTCAAGGCATATTCAATAAAATATTGATTTTTCCACTACATGAGTCTATTTTGTTTTATCAATTCCAATCCTTTGTTGACCTTTATCATATGATCAAATATTTTGAAGTTAAACTCCTTACTATGAAAAAAATGAAGTATTTGTCAAATCCTATAAATTATTCTAGTATAAGTTTGATACCAAACTAAATTTAAAATATAAATCAAATGATACTAAGAATGATGAAAAGGTAATAGTTAATGCAGTGTCATAACCTCGTAATCAAGTTCTTAACAAAGGTATTTTTCATTATTAAATGAACCTCACCATAATATACTATAAAAGTTACACGAGTGAAATATAATAGCTTTCCCTACCAAAAAGTAGGTTTACATGAATAAGGCACCATTTAAGACATTAAATTTTAATGCATATTACAATTATAAAAAATGTGTAGAACATTCTATAAACAAATGTTGTTGATTAAGAAATAAGATACAAGATCTGATCAATGATAATATCATTCAACTAAATGATATTAGAAAATTTATGAGTGATTCAATGGCACAACATAGTGGGAATGTGAAGTTAAAAATATTTTTAGATCCATTTCAAAATCATTATCCAAAAGAAATAAAAACTAATACTAAGGTGCATATGACCTTTAATGAGGATGAATAAATTCATATTTATGGTATTATCAATACACTTAAGGTCACACACACACACACACACACACACACACACACACACACACACACACACACACACACACACACACACACACACACACACACACACACACACACACACACACACACACACACACACACACTTATACTTATTATCACCTTAGATGAGCATGAGATTATTGATGATGATTGTATTAATGTGCCATTGTTTATGTGTGCTTACATTGACTCACAACCTATACATAGTTTTATGGTCATCTTCTAAGAATATAATATATTGCTAATTTTACTCTTCCAGCCATAAAGGATCATTGTCTAGGTCCTCATTACTTTGTGTAATGCTAATATGTTTATTTTTGTATCATTGTATTGAACTTCCGCACTAGAATTATCTTTCATATCTTAATATAAGCTAAAAAATACTTATAATGGGATGAGTATGGCTCTTCATGATCCTCATTGAAACCCATGATTCTCACTAACATTTTAGGGTTAAGGTTAGACCCATTCAAAAATATTTTATTCTTATTAGTTTTATTGGTGTATTATATTATTTAGATTGTATATAAAAGATAACCAAGGACATTGTCATTACATCCTTTTCCCCCTCCATTGATTTCACAACAATGGACATGAACCATAAATTAACTTCCACATCACCTCATCCTACTTCCATCCAACTTTTGGAATAATTACATCATCTCTTGATCTAAAAATAACCAATACCTTGTAGCTAACAAACATTGCCTTATTTTAAGAAATCAACACCAAAAAAGATGATTGAAATTATGAGTAAGTGATTGAAATATATTCATAATGTGTTATTATTTTACACAAATTCCACCTTTAGGATTTATAAAATCCAATTATGTAAAACCCTCTACTCCCAAAATAGAAATCTACTCAAGGGAAGATAACATTTAGGGTAAGGTGCACTTAGGTTTAATCATCAAATGAATCCCTTCATAGAAAAACTTTGTCTAGGCCATTAATGAGATTACAAAGAATTAAAAGGAACCTTACACTTTAGGCAACCCAAGGAGAATAAAAAATAATTAGTGCTATTGGGCCTGTCATGGATGGATTCACTAATTATGATAGTTTTTGTGTGGTGTTATTTAGATTTTATTAGTTTTTAAGATTTGGTGAAAGTGTGTAATTCTGGGTACTATTTCAAAAAATATATTTTTATGTTATTCTAAGTGAATTGTGGCTTACTTTAGATCAACGGACTAATTAGGATAGTTTGGGTGGGTTTTGTTTAGGAATTTTTTCTTTCTAATACTTAGTAGAAGTGCAAAATTTTGGGTGCTATTTGAAATTTCCTATTTTTGTGTTTTCTTGAGTGGGATGAGGGCCTCTCAGGATACTCTTGATCTATTTTTTTACACTTTAGATTTTTTTTGTTGTTTGATTGAGGTAGTTTTTTATTATTTTATTTTTATATGGTGATAGAGCCTCACATTTTTTAAAACTAATTGTATTTTTTTTGTGTTCAATGTTTTGCAGTCAATATTGATTCTCTAAGTAAAATGTTTATCCTTGTGGTTTTTCTCACTTTACATGGTTCTAATGACCTTTAATTTTACATATTTGTAAATTTTATCCTTTATTTAATAAATAGACATTTTTTCAAAAAAATGGCATTGAGAAAATAATGAACCTTATCCACCATTAAAAATTACCTTTTGTATACGAATTGTGATTGTCATAAAATTTTATATAGGGCAGTACCTATGTGTCAACATAATCTTTATTTTAATATAAGTTTACCATGACACGTAAAACAAAAAATTAACTCTTAGAATAAATTAAAAAATTTGTAAAATAGAAAATATATGATATTTAAGATATAACTCAAGTGTCAGTAGTAGGCATCTCTCATATTATCTTAAAAAATAACTTATTGCATAACTTGAGGGAAAAAAATTGAAGGAGAGTACAATGGTTTTTAAATTAGTATCTTGAATCTGATTTTTAATGGAGTATTATGTAATTTTCATTACATCTCCTAGGTTATACTACTATTATACTATGAGTAATAAGCCAAGCATTTGCCAATTTTATCTTAAAGTATAGAAAAACTACTATTCATTAGTAATACTGTAAAATTTAAGACTTATGACTTGAAAACACTATATCCTTTACATTACATTAATCCAAGTAGTTTTAATGAATAATAAAGTTAAACTCATATGATAGTTAGTTGGTAACATAACCCATATTAACCACAACTAAACCAAATCTAGAATTGACAATTTAGTAAGATGAAACTCTCTTGTTAAAATATGGTATTGAAGGTTGACTTAGATGCATAAATGAAGTTTCTTGGTAATTTTATTATTCATTTAGGCATGGTATTGATGGGTTTAGTTTAATTTCATTTAACATTCCTAACTTTATTTGTTGTGTATTACATAGTAATAAGAAAGGTAAAGTGTTTTCTCTCCATTTATAAATGGAATCTGAGCCATATGAAACAAGTTATGTAAAAAACAAAAGATTTATAAGGTTATTTAAATTAGGATTTTTATAAAATAGAATAGATCCTTAGAGGTTATCAATTATTTAGGAAAAAATAGTCAATAACCATTAGGTTTTTTGAATTGTTTAGTAAAACATTGGTATGTAAAAATAACATTTGCATAGTTGGGTAGATACTTGAAATCTAAATTGTGTAGGGATTACTAAGCTTTAAATTATCATTATGAATAAATAACAATATGATTTGGTTTAAATACTTCTTGTATGTTAATGATTTAAATTTGTACTCTTCATATACAAAACTCTTTAGAGTTACTTGCATATTTTTGTATATTGATAAGGACAAAATCCTATTAAATTTATACATGTTATACTTATGATTTATGAATGTTGTATAATGAAATAACCAACATCTAAAAAATAGGTACAATAGTGGTAATGAACTTAATTGTAATAACATAGTTTGGTATTTCAAATAGTAAGTTCTTACAATTCATTGTTACTTAAACACTATAATGGTATGGAGTGAATGTTATGATTTTGATTAATAAGAGGGACCCAAATGGGAGGTTACCTCCTCATTTACCATACCACACCTTTTTTGGAGAAGCAACATGGATTAATCAAGGCATAGCTAGTTGTACCTACATTGTCTGAAAGATAGGTACTCCTTTTGACTAAACCTTTTTCCATTAAATATGTGTGTTGGTAAGAAATAAAATTATTGTCAAACATAACTAGAGGTGTTTTATTACATAACAATGATGAAAAATAACCAATATGAAATATCCAACAATATTATAACAAACACAATATCGAATTATAGACAAGTTTTCTATTTAATATGAAGATATACTTGAAATGTGCTTTATGAAACTTTAGATGCCATTTTTAGAAGCTTTTCCCATTAAATATATGTGTTGGAAATAAATTAATTATCACTTAATACCAATACATGTGTTTTATAACATAGCAATGATGAAATCCACCTAATATGAAATAGCCAAAAATATTATAACAAACACAAATTTCCAATTATAAATAAGTTTTTTTTTAGAATCTAAGGATATACTTGAAATGTTCTTTGTAATTATTAGATTTCTTTTCTTATTGACAAGGTTGGTATCCTTAGGTGTTTATAGGTGGGGATCTAGGATTCATCATTCTCTCCTAATTAGTTAATGGTTGGGTGGGAACCATAAGGAAGGTTACCATCTCCTATACTATACCACATCATTTTCCTATAAGACTAATGTGGAGGAAGCAAAGCACACATTTTATATTCATGTGGTATTAAATACTATAGAGAAACCTTAGATGCCCTTTTAAATAGCCTTCCCCCTTAATAATGTGTTATAGATAAGAATAACAAGAATTGTCATCAAATACCACTATATTTATTTTATTACATAGCCATGATGAAATCCAACTAATATGAAATAGCCAAAAATATTGGAAAAAACACAAAATTTATAATTATAGATAATATTTATATAGAATCTAAGGATATAATTGAAATGTGTTATGCCACTATTATATATTTGGTATTAAATACAAGGTTTATAACCTTGTGTATTTGTAGGTGTGGATATAGTATCCATCCTTCTCTACTGATTATCCCATGGTTGGGTGGTATTGGGCTATGATGGTCGAGATCTTTGGAACCACTACTTTTCCTATGATAGGAGATATTGTGTTTAGAATTTCCCACTAATTTTAGATGAAACATGAAGAATTCATTGATTTTTTGTCTATGTTCTGAGAAAACATTTTATGGAGTCTGGTAATAATGATAGTTGTATGGATTTGAAGGGAAACCCTTGAATGATGTAAATTTTAAAGTGAAGTAAATATTGATTTATCATTATGTATTTTTGAATATTATTGAAAGTTTCACTTTTATACATTTGAACACTACCCCATAACATGGTATTATATGTATAACTCATTTGGGTATGTGCCAAAGTAAACAAATTTATGTATTAGTTATGATTGGTTTTAGAAATCATCTCTTTAGCCACAAATAGAGTAAAAACTAATCTTGAAATAAACAATGGAAACTGGCATGAAAACCTTTGTACATATATGGTCTAAGTTTCTCTCATAATCTTATATCTCTTAAAATTATGTGTTATAATGGGAAGTTAATGGAAAAATGTTGTTGTTAATCAGATTGCATGTCAACTACCCCATTTAAGTGTTTAAAGAAAACCCATGCAAAAGTGATATATGTAAGAAGCTATGAATTATTATTTAGCCATTTTTCACTAACATAATTATTTTGGGAATATATAAAAATAATATTATTAGTGATGATAAAAATACAAACCTTGATTTCTAAGGCTAATATCATAATCCAAATTATTTTGCAACAAATGGTTGATTATCAAAAAGAGTCCTTAAATTTGTTGAATTTTTATGTACACTTACATATTAGTACATTTCCTAGAAGCCTATAATAGTTAACAATTATTTTTTGAGAAGTGTAAATTTACCCAACACCAATTGATCATATTATATTTAGTATCTATTACATTAATAAATTAGCATGATTTATCAAAATACCTAGAAACATGACACAATCATATAACATATTCTATTTAGGTTATGTGTACAACCCATGGTTAGGTTTAGGGCCTAATGGTTGTGTAATTTTTAGCAAATTATGTTGGAAAATCTAATTAATACGGGAATATCTAAAATTCCAATCTCTTCAGGATCAATAAGAGTCCTTATATTTTTTAAATTATTTTATACTATAACATGGTAATATATTATATGGAATCTTGTAATGGGTAATAGTCACTTTTTTTAAAGTGCCATTTCAACCAAGATCAATTGATCATGTTACATTGTGAAGTTATAAGATTTATTAGAAAACCTAGAAGTAAGGTAGAGTCATAAATAATATTCTATTCAAATTAAAATTAAAGTTTCAACCCATGTTATGTTTTTTTATTTGATAAGGTAAACCTAGGTTTTACAAGGACTTGGAACCATGAAAGTGAAATACACTAGTTTAAACAGGCCCACCACAATCAAATGAGAAAAATAGAAAAACTATAACCTAGAGCAAAACAAAACCAAAAATAGAAGATTAACCAAAATTATGTGGAGGGACCCTCTTGGGTGTCATCAGTAGTAAAGCGGTCCTTTACTAGATTACTAAGTTTGTATTTTGATACCTTAGCTCAGGTGTGATTTTCAAGGCCCTTAGCTACTTTCCTGAGGAATATCATCCTTGGTCACTTCCTATCTTTCACTTGTAAAGGGGTTTTGTTTGGGGGGACCCCCTTGGGGGAACTAAGGGGGGGATATTAAGACATTGTGGGATGTCATAGAAGGGCATTGGGGAGGGGGGTGGATAGACTATACAAATGTCTGAATAGTGGCCTCCACCACTTGGTGAAGCTCATTCCAGTCCTCTATGAGCTTTACCAAGTTAAATCCTATATTTTGAACCTTCAAATTGAAATTTTATAGCATTTGCTTTATTCCTCAAATTCCTCCATTAAAATGGCCTTACCCTTCTAGTCTAAGGTAGTGAGAGACCTATGTTTGATGGGTTTGGGCTTGGGGATGAAAAATAGTTTAAGTAGAAGGTCATCAGGTGGGAATTAAGATAGGTTATTTTGGGGGGAGCATGCAAATAGTAGGTGGGATCCCTCTATAGGATCCTCCTCTAAGGAGTCCTCCTGAGAGTCCTCTTTAGAAAAGGATCCTCCCAAGGGGAACCTTCCAACACTAAAAGGGTATAGCCATGTTTTATAATTAGAAGGATAAGACATTTATAGAGGATGGGGTTAGTGTTGTTAACTTGATGGAGAAAGATAGTGCTTTCCAGAGACTTGAGAAGGAAATAAGGGAGACTAATTTTAAAACCAATGAAATGGTTAAGCAATAGGGAATGGTGAGAAAAATTTAGGGTATACTTACCTTACATATTCATGTACCTCATGACCTAAAGGAATACATTAGGGTAGTATCGTGATAGGTCAATGGAAGAAAAACCCTTCTTATCAGTTTGAAGGAAGTCATTGGTTTGAAATAAATGCTACAAGGACTCATATTTCTTAGATTGGTCTTTGAATTCTTTAGTGCTAGTGTAGGAAATACTTTTAGCATCACTAATAAACTCATCTGAGACATTTATAAAGATTCCTCACATAGTGACCTTCCTTTTTTTCCATGCATTAATGAAATCTCTAACCACCATGGCATTGTGTTTAGTAATGCACTCCATAAACTATGCAATCCCCCCCTTCTTGAGTTTTTTCTAGACCTTCTTTTATTCTCGAAAATAATTGCAAGAAGTGGTTCTAAATTATCCCTATCACCTTGAATGGTTGATATAATTTCAAGGATGGAGAGAGTGAGCTAAGAGTTTTGGATGTAGTCTAAATAGCTAGGGCTTGAATGGGAGGGAACACCCCCCAAAGAAACATTAACATAATTGCATCCCCTTACCTTGAGATGAATATAAATATGCAGGATCATGATTATACCCATCGAGTTGAGGGGTTGTACATGTAAGGGGATAATATTTTTAAGTTACATATGTAACTTGTACATGGATGACACTATATACCTTAGGGTGAATGCTACCTTCATCATAATAGTTAGTTAAATGGTAGAGATCCACTCTAGTTATGGAAATAAGGTCAACCACTCCATTTCCTTCTCTATAGGTGTGATCCATCTAAAACTAGTGGGTGTAATCTCAAAATGCAGTATACAATCTTCATGTAGGTCTTCTTAGTAATTTTTTTATACTTTATGACTGACATGAGTACACTAGTCACTGCTAAAACTGAAATTCTTAGATAATAACTTGTTGTAGAGTTAGGGCCACTTTACATCTGTAACCTATTATGCATGAATTTTTAATGATTACTATACATCTAAAACATCATATGAATTAATTAATTAATTATGGTATACCATTCCATAAATATATATTTATGTTTAGTGTAATAATTAATGGGTAATGCATGTTTCTACACATGATAAATTTGGGGCATGGAATTTTATTGATAGGTTGGTATAATTTGTTATACATAGACATCATTAGTTAAATTAAAAAATATATTTCATTTATGACATTTTAAAAACACACATGCATGGGCATGCGCCCACACACACACATATTCATAAACCCTAGATGTAGGTGGTTGCACATAGAATCTTATTATGGACTAATATAATGATAAGTTTGAACATTTGATTCCATTATTTATACCCACTAATCTCAAGTAATATTTAATTTAAAACAAAATTATAGTATTAAAAATTCTATTATATACTTATAAATCTTAATTTTGTCAAGAGACATCTTTGCTTGATTATACTATACTTCATAGTGACTTTTGGTTATAATGCCACATTATCTCTAAAATAGTTTACCACATTTTAAGAAATTTAATTTACAATATTAATATTTAAATATGATAATAATACACACACACACACACACACACACACACACACACACACACACATGTGTGTGTACATATACACACACACACACACACACATATATATATATATATACATGTGTGTGTGTATATACACACACACATATGTATATGTATGTATGTATGTATATATATATATACACACACACACATATATACATATATATACATACATACATATATATATATATATATATATACATATATATACATATATATACATATATATACATATATATACATATATATACATATATATACATACATATATATATACACACACATATACACACACATATATATATATATACATATACATATATATATATATATATATATATACATATTATATGTATGTATATATATACATATATATGTATATATATACATATATATATATATATACATATATATATATATATACATATACATATACATATATATATATATACATATACATATATATATATACATATATATATATACATACATACATACATATATATATATATATATATATATACATACATATATATACATACATATATATATATATATACATACATATATATATACATACATACATATATATATGTACATATATATATATACATATATATACATACATACATACATACATATACATATATATATATATATACATATAGATATATATACATATACATATATATACACATACATATATATACACATACATATACATATACATACATATACATACATACATACATACATATACATACATACATATATATATATATATATATATATATATATATATATATATATATATATATATATATATATATATATACATACACACACACACGTGTGTGTGTGTGTGTCTTAGAGGTGAACATTGGTATAATGGACTAAATTGTAAAAGATATTTAAATCTACATTATAGGAGGGTTTCATTAGAAATGAAACAAGAATTCCATTTTAAACTACCACCTCTTTAAAAGTTATAACATTTTATGAAATGAGGTATTTTTTTAATATGACCAAGAGGATAAAGTAACCAATCTCATATTTAATTTTTTATACTACAACTAGTTGCAAAAATTAACTAGTATTTCAAATCAATATTTCTTCCCTTTGTTGTTGATTATTCTTGAGAGAGGAACATTACCAGCTTACTATGTTGTATATGAAGAAGTGTATAACTTATGTTTCCAACCATAAATATTTGTAGTGATTCCATCACATAGAAATATCTTGAATTAATTTTAATATTTTTTGTTAATTATTAAATTTCTTTATTAGGATTCAATAGATACTATATATTACATGTTTAAATATCTTAGCTATGGTAATGGGAAGTAATCTATATTATCCACTCTTAACCACAAAATTTTTAGGCATTGATTAGGACTAGAATAGAATATATTATGTTGTTACATAATATGACATCGCACCTATCAAAGGCTTCTCTAAGATGAAACATTTGTCATATTCTCACAAGGGATAGGAAAGTATCTTCTCATTAATTATAACTCATGAAACATATTGTAAAAATTAAGCACTATACAAAAAACCTAATGACATAGTCTAATATCAAAAATTTAAATCATAATAGGAGCAGTAGTCCATAAGTTAAACCTTAAATCATTATAACCCAACATTTTATTCTTTCTATTGACCAACCAAAAACTCTAATAGTTGTTGGATGAAGTATCCTACGCTTAGTTTACAATGGTAAATAATAGTATTAAAACTAAGAAAATATTAAACCTTAAGAAGGATTCCACAAACCTACAATAAACCCACTTCCAAGTAGACATTAGATGTTGTAATTATATCTTTTTCCCTTTTCATCCTTGCACCTCAAATTCATAAACTCTTGGCAGGTTATGAAAAATATATAAAGTTACAATAACCTACCTAGTTGAAAGATAATAAAAATAATTATACTAAATCTCATTCTATTAATATTACTTAAATTATTATGAACACCAATCAATTAGGAATATTCATGATTTAATAATTGATTAGCTGGATAACATAATGTGTTAATCATTCACCAAAACATGATGAATTTTTGTTTTACCTTTACTATTTCATGGATATTTTGATTATTTATTCTAGGGTATTAATGAATTTTTTAGTTCCATAACTTAATATTAAATTTAGCACTCTCACTATTTCCAATTAGAAAAAAAATTAGAGAAAAAAATTTGATTATCATTTTTTGGTTGTTATGACATATTCAAAACATCCAAGAATGGACAAGTTTGTGTTTGATATCATATGATATCATCTAAATTATAAAGAAGGATAATTTTGTAAACCAAAATCCTATACCACCTACTATTATAATTCATGGTTATGATTAGAGGCCGGAGAAAAAATTATATCAAAACATAGTAGAATATTTAAAATATCATAGAAGAATTAAAATGTTTGATTTTATATTATGACCTTTCAGGGCTCAACTACATGATTTTTAATTATGTTTGAATCTTGTTTCTTGATATTAATGAATGTCCTTGAATCATGCCTCTTAAGATTACTAATTGTCTTTAAAAATTCTTTAATTTTGTCTCTCACAACTTTTAATATTTTCATACACTTGACAAGTAGTGGACTGGCATTAGAGGGAGTAATGAGTTGTGATTTGAGTATACATTTTCTCATAGACTTAGAGATGGCATAAACTCATAAAAACATAGTGGATAAGTGGAACAAATGTTTATATTATCCATGAATCATTGTTAACAACCAATGTGCAACCATGGGTGGAGAAAATTCATTCTCAATTATTTATAAAGTAAATTTATTATTTCCATATTCTCTATTATTTAGTTAATTATGTGGACTAAAATGTACGAGGTAAAAAATCAACAATAAGATGAGTTACTAAGGACACAATGAACCTAATTTATATCATGAATTACTAAGTTATTGACTATAAATGTATACATTAGGTACATTATCACCATATTCCATAGTTTTTAAAATTATTGAATAGGTGGATTTGGATAATTACATAGGCCCACAATTACCACCATTAAATAGAGAAAAACCATAATTTATCTCCATAATAAACTAATATAAAACGGAAATACCTATATATACTAATTCAATAATCATGTGTATCTTCCTCACTTGAAGAATGCCAGTAGTAGAGTGGAAAATCCACAATATCCTTATTATAAAATATCACTTCAATTTCTCTACTAATTCATTTTAGAATTAAATAATATATATTATTTAATCCAAGATTTTATGTTGACTGATGGGCTTTGGATTAGGTTTATTATTAGCTAGGATGGGATTTAGAATGGGTGGTGATAATGGGTTCTCATGATGTAGCCAAAATAGCTCAATAACATCATGGTGTTCATTAAGAGCATCGAGCTGAGAAGAAATAGATCTCCAAAATCCTTTAATTTTTAAGATTACAATAAGGAAAAAACCTTGGTAAATAATAGGATTAGGTAAATGTAAGAGATGAGGATGAATTACTCATAGGAAAATATTTACTCTATTAGGTTGGCAGTGCTCAGTCAATGTTATCCAAAAAATAAATGATATAAGTCAAGGCTAGAACTAAGGAGAAAAGGAGGGGATTGGAGATGGGGATAAGGATAGATGGTATTGATTTGGTAAACTATATATTAAGTATGGGAAACTCCATGTGTATTTTATATGTGTTCTTGTTCATCCAAATCAGTCAAGGAGTTAACAATAAGATGAGGAATTGGGGTGGAATACAAAACTTGACATCTTAGCTCAACATTAATGTCAATTTAAATATATGTATCTAGATATGGATCTCTAACTCTAGGGAATAAATATTGGTATAACATACATATATTCATTATAAGGGTCATCCAAAATCTAAGTTAGAAGAGTATGAGCTTGTTAAATAATGGCTTAAGGGGTATACTTGTTGTGATGTTGAAGCCAGGCTTTGTGTGGGGTGTTTACACAAATATGCAAGTCTTAGATGAAAATTGGATGATTTCACATGTTTAAAAGGTTTTTACTAAAATTTAGGTGCTTGTGTGTGTTAGCAAGGCTTCTTGACACTATTTTTTTGAGTTTTTATTGTTTTTGTCTTCTTCTTTTTTAGTTTGTGGAGGTAAAATGTGTGATTGTTAAAATTATAATATTGAAAATAAATGAATACAAAACTTAAAGTAGAAAATAAAAAATATTATTTTTATCATTTTAAAATTATTCATGATGTATGCAAAAGAGATAGGAAGAAACTTACAGTATTATGCAAAGTGATGATTTTCCTAACTCTATCTAAATGAAATCTAGGTGGTGATATTTTTTGTAGTTTTTTTTTCATTTTTGTGGGATGGATTAATCATGAAAATTATGTATTCTAAATTTGGAATAAATTTAAGTTGAAATATAATCTAAAACAATAATATCACAACACTTTTGTTTTCTTTTATAACTTTATTTATTTATGAACAAACTAGACTAGCCTTTCAACTTTGCTAGTTTGTTGTAAATGAGATTTTTTAATTATTTGATAAAATGTAAACAAGAAATAAGAATTATAATTTTATATTTTCAATAGGGAATAAAAAATATATAATTTCATACAAAACAAATAAAATTATAAGTGTACTTGCTTTGTTTGTGCACCTAAGATTGTGTAAAGTCTTATGGTTGACTAGTTGATTCTTTTAAGTGCAAGAAAACTTATTTTGAATTTAAAAATGAAATTATATGTTGGATGGAAATGTTTTGAATGTTCACTAAGGTATTATTATTATTTTTTTATTAAGTGGTTTGCTAATGGAGATAAAATAAATCCATTGGAATGTAAGTACAATAAAAAATAACTACTTTTTCTTTTTGGCAACAAAGATAATGAGAGGAAATAAAATTATCTCCCTAAAAAATTTGATCTTTGAGATTAATGTAATGAAAAAATTAACTCCACTGATATAATCCAATAAAAAAATAATACTAAAATCAAATAAAACTCCAACCTAACCAAGGCATGGATCAGTTGGAATGCATGCAGTATGTTGATGAAAGAATCCTCAGTATGATAGATTATTTGTATCCTTGTGTGAATTATGGGAAATATCTAATTGTAAAATGACCAAGATATTAAAAAAATGGGGAATGACAAGAGACATAACCATAAATATAGAATAGCTGAATTGAGGCTGACTAATGCTCTAATTTACAAAGATCAAGTTGTTAGACCAATAACATTTCTTCACCTATGGTAATGCAGTCAACACAAAAATTTAGAGGATGGACCTTTAGGAAATTATAGTAGGATTTTGGATATAAGATAATAAAAATATTAACTTCTAAATGCAATTTTTTGATCTAAAATTAGGGAAAATGGCATTTTGTATAAAGAGTTAGGAGCCTTCATGAAGGAGTTTGATTGAGATCAACTAGGAGTTGAACTTGGGAGGAACTAATCATGATTGAAAATAGGAGTGATTTGGGATTTATTGGAGGTAAAATTAGGATGGAAAAAAAAATATAACAAAAATCATGCAAATCATGTCAAGGAATGATTTTCAGGAGCTAATTTTAATAGACAAATACAAGGGGATAAAATTGCCACTTTATGAAAGGGTGGTTGTAAAACTACCACTTTTAAAGATATAAATACTAATTATATTTACACAAATACCCTTATTTTAATATGAAATCACGTCATTAGGACAAAACCACTAGGTAAATTACAAAACCATTATAGCAATTATGTAATTTGAGTGGCAATTTTGTAATGGGAGGTGACAATTTCGTCACCTAAAGTAGAGATTTTATCTTGTATAAGATCTTTTTAAAATAAGTTGACAGATGCTAAAAAAATAAAATAAAATAGGACCAAAATGTGTCAAGGGAGGAATAGGTATGTAAAAGGGGAACAAGGAGTTTGAGATGTCCCTATGGAGAACAAAATAAGAGATCATCGCATCATCATTAGATTTGTATTTAAAATGTTGTATCTATAAAATCTAGGTGCATATATATTTCCCCCTTGGGAATACACCTTGTCATTAGTTGGTAAGGTTTAGTCCCAAAAAAAGGCATGTGTAAAGGAAATAATAGGTTTTTAATACTTACCTTACTTACCTAAGTGGTAGAATGAAACTAGTTGTGACTTCATTCTATGTGCGAGAAGAAAATTATAATCGAGTGAAATGTAATGAAAATGTATAAATTAAAATATGTAATCAATCCATGGATAAGATTATGTATCATATACATGTGGTAGACCATACTACCTAAATTTCCTCATTGGGAGACTCAATTTGGTGCCAAGTCATCATGTACCTATAAAACTGCAAAATGTGCTACAAGAGAACTATAATATTTGTTAGTTTGTTAGTTTTTAAAATGGAAATTTTAAGAGTATAGTATGTAACATGAAGAATGTAAGAGAAACAAAGAAACATGCCTAATTATTTTTTAGTAAAAATGGCTAATGTGGGGGTCAATATATTTAAAAACTTTCCAAAAGCTAACTCATTTATGCATTTATCTATTTGTGACTTTAGAGCTATGTATTTTCTATTACCATTTCAAATGAGGAACTAGTCAATGAAAATAGGATGATGAGGCAATGGTAAATCTACCAACAAGAGGAGTTTTCAGGTATGATCAATTAGGTTTTTTTGTACCTTTTATATTTCCTAAAATCTAAAATTTTCCTTCAAACTTAGCTAAAAATGAATGGAATTTATAATTTTTAGTTTTTAAATGATTTACAAGTGTACATTAGGAATCTATATATTTCTATTAATATGGGTGAATTTTGTGGGTTTTTGAGTAGTTTGGGGAGGAAAGGTGGATGATTTACAAGAACATTCATTGGGGACACAACCATTGATATTTTCCCTAGTGTACCATGTTTCTATGATGGTGACATAAATGAGGATAGAGAACAAGACCCTAATGGATAAAGAGAAGAGGGCATAGGCCTTGGTATATACTATGG
The DNA here is from genome assembly GCA_037957365.1 of Torreya grandis. Lineage (NCBI taxonomy): Eukaryota > Viridiplantae > Streptophyta > Pinopsida > Cupressales > Taxaceae > Torreya > Torreya grandis. The sequence continues at coordinate 3,138,483 of JARHVA010000091.1, read as the reverse complement.
TAGGTGGAGGATGAGGTAAAGCCTATATCCACATGACATGGAGGATAAATTCAGAGGGGGGTGTCATCAGGGGTCACCTTATTGACCTTAAAATTGGAGAGTGTGAGGTAGTTTTTAAGGGAAGTTCTAGTAGGATATGCTACCATAGTGATATCCCATGATATTATTATGCATAAGGATCCTTTTATAGGAGGAGGATACACTCCTAAGATATGTTACACATGTTTTTGACATTCAATTTTATTTTTTGATTCTTTTTAGATGCCTTAAGGTAAATTGGCCTTTCATGGATGAGCTTGTATTGGACATCCCTTTTATACAAACTTGATATTTATTATGCTGTGTGTGTGTGTGTGTGTGTGTGTGTGTGTGTGTGTGTGTGTGTGTGTGTGTGTTTTGGTTTACCTCTTAGTGACTTGTCAGTCATGCATCATGGATTTAATTTCCATGTTTTAATTTTTATTTAATCCAATATAGATGACTGGGAATGTGATGTTATATATGTATATTTCTCTTTTGACATGATACTATGGGAAATTATTATGTATATGTTGGAAAAAAATTTATGAAAATGATGTAGTGTGATGGATAAATACATGAAACTATAACTATGTTTACTATTATTTTACAGGTGACTATCTATATACACATAATATTTTTAACTTTTATTGATTAGTGACATTTTGTATCTTGCATGGACCTATTGAGTCTTAATTTCCTTGATTACACACCTCAAAGGGTACACTTGAGAAGGGGTGGGTACACCATTGGTGCTTTTTAAGATTGTTGTCCCTTTTGCCACTTGCCATCTACACACTCATCTCCTAAAAACATTAACCCTAAGCTTATTCTTCTCAGTCCTACCCATTCTAGTCATTTTCTTCTTTTCATCCTCTTTTTCTTGCCTTAATTCCATTTTGGCATGTCAGTTGCACTAGGTCAACTAGGGTCGAACCTATACAATTTAAGGGTATTTTTCACTTTTTGGGTTTGTCATCCTTTCGGCTAACCTAGCTCAAAATTAGTGAATTATCCCCAAAAACATATAGGGTCAACTAGGGTTGACCCTATATAATTAACATTTTTGAGAGGATTTAGGGAAAAATCTACCAATATATACAAGTTCATTTCCAACCATTTTTAAGAATACAGGTGAAGAAGAATAAGTGAAAATGAACATTTACTTATTGACCATTCTACAGCTTAGGGTTCCATGTTTTCTTCAGAGATGCAGATCTTATCTTATGGAGTATTATTTTGGATACATAGATAGGTTGTGTAGCCTATATCTTATTTGTTTTTTTTATCCTTACATACCATAACAATCTCTTATGAAGCACCTTGGCCAAGCGAGAGATTGAGGCTCAGTGGCTTTATCTTCAAGGTAAGTATTCCTAACTTTATCTCTTTTGTAAGAGTAGATAGATAACATAGTTTTGCTCATATTCTCATGCATTAAGATTTCATATACATTGATGTGAGTATATGTCTTCTATACATGTTTAATTTAGTTTTTTTTTCTAACCACCACTTTGTGCTAAAATATTTGGCATACACAAGACTAGATTTACTTTCTTGTTTATTAAAATAGAGTAAACATTAAACCCAGGACTCTTTTAGGGTTGTTGCATGATTGTGTTAGACTGTAGGCTTTGAAACCCTACCTCACATGGTGTATTAGGACAAGTGATCCCCTAATCAGGTTTAGCAAATCCCCATATTAGTCATGCCCCTGCTTAACAAATATATTCCTAATCAAAAGTGTAGGTATGATCTATCTTATCTAAGCCATGAATGATTTATAGACATGATGCATTTTTGATTGCATACATTCTAGTGAGCCTGATGTAAATCCTATCCCACCATTGATTGGATTGTATTCACATTACCATTTTTGTTTCTTTTATTATTAACATTAGCTTCACTTTGGCTTGACCTTCATATTATAATCTAGTGAACCCGACATGAAACTAAGCCTTGCAATATTTATTTCACTTTTATTTCATTCTTTTTAGCATTATTTTTGGCATATATCTATCATACTGGATCAAATTTGTTGACCTAGTTCTAATCTCTATGCATAGGTTTTCAAGAACATGCAACTAGATCAACTTAGATGACCTAGTATAGGTTTCCAAACCTCTAGACTTCTAGTTTAGACTACTAAGTCAACCTGGTTGAGCTTGTACACTTTCAAACATCCAAATTCAGCTACTAGGTTAAACTAATCAACCTTATACATTCCAAGCACTCAACAACAAGATTATACAAAGGTTGAATGACCCAGTTGACCTAGTTAGTAGAGTTTTCAAGCATATTCCAAGGTTATTGACTAATAATATTCATTATCTACATCTATGATCAACCAAGGTTTCTTTCTATCTCGATATCTCTTTTCTTTGTCTTTTCTTTCATAGTTTGTAGTCTTTAAAATTGCCCTTACATAGTTAACTAGATCAACCTTGTCAACCTAGCTCTATGTTCTATATGTTATATAAATAATTGTGTCAACCCTAGCCAACCTTGTTCATTTTCAAACCTTTCTTTCACATTATAGGTTTGACCTTGTTGACCCTATTCTGTATTTTATGCATATACTATCAACACTGTACCTTTTTTTAAGATGGAATTAATATATGTATGCTAGTAATTAGTTCACATATTTATTTTCTTATTTCTTTCATGCTTAAAATAGTTTGAATAGTATAATTATGTGGTTTTTTAATTAATCATTTAGTTCACTATTTTATATTTTATTCACACACAACCAAATCACGTAAACTAAACAAGCATTTTAACATTTGTCTACCCAAGGCTAACCTACTTGGATTTCATCACCAAGTGGAGGCTGACTTGATACTTTGGTCAAGTTTAAAGTGTGGTTAATGGTATATTATAGATAAGCACTCGACACCCTTATTTCTATAGTATGTGAAGTGAAAGGGTAGGACTTAATACGAAACATGTATCATTTCCACTACAGTCCCTTTCAACCCAAACTACCTAAAACTATCCTTAAATTTTTATCTAGTTCCTTGGTTTATAGAAAACTTCCCATCACATTTAAAATCATATTCTTAATAATATAATATACTTCTTAGGTTGAACAATTAGTTATCTCTTTAATTTTTAAGTTTATTTCTTGTTCTTTGTTGAATTGTGTGTGCAAAAATTTGCATTAGCTAGTGTTAGTGCAAGTTTTTGTATTGTATGCTTCAATTGGATTGGCCAATGTTGATCTAATTGAATATTTGTTTCTTTTTTGTTCTTACTATCCTAGATAAGCTACAAAAAATGTCTTGTTTTAGTTCATAATTTATTATAAACTTTCTCATTTTTTCTATCGATTGTACTAGGTTAACCCAATCAGCCCTATACCTTTTCTAGCCTATGTTTAATATATAAGATCAACCCAGTCAACGTTGCACTATTCGTATACCTTTTCCAACCTCTATTTTCTATATAGTATCAACCTAGTTAACCTTGTACTATTTATAGACCCTTTTTCAGCCCCTATTTGCTATATAGGATCAACCCAGTCAACACTATAGTGTTTTTTGTCATTTTTTGTTCTCTTTGTGTGGTTATATATTCTTGTTTCATCATTATGAAATATTTTCAACATTATTTTAATCAATAAAATTTCATAATTAAGGATTTGGATAATAACCTCACGTATTTCCTTACTTCAGATGAAATTATCCAATTTCTTCCTTCATCTTCTCCTAAGCCAAAACCAATCACTACATAATGTAATGTAGTTGAGGTCATTCATCCTAATCCTTCTTCCAATACCAATTTTAGGAATATTCCATTAACTAATCATTCTCCTATCAACACTCATACCCTTACAACCAATGTTCATGATCCTCTTGTTACACCCATAACAAGATCACCAAGTCTTATCAATTCCCAAAGTAACATGGTTGGAACCACTCAAATTGATAATATAGATGGTTCTCAATTATTCAAAAACCTTGATGATAATAATATTTACACTCCTCATAATAATGGTGGATTTATCAAGCTTCCTTCTTCTTATATCACACTTAAGGCAACTAACACTAATGTTGGGAATCCCCCTCATATCAACACAAATAATCCCCCCTATCAAAACCAATACCCCTCCTACAAACACCATTTCACCTATTGATACAACTCAACTTATTTCACAATTCATACAACAAATTAACATCATGAAAACAACCAATTAATCTCAAATGATGAACATGCAATAAAATTTATTAAACATGACTAGTCAACCACTGCAAGTCATCATGTCTCAACCAAATAATTTTTTTCCCTCCTCCTCTTAAAAATGCCAATGGGAATATCATCCCTCAACCTTAAATGAATAAAAAAATGATTCAACATATTAAAAATTATCCTTTGTCCCCATTCATTACATCCATAGATATTGGAAACATTTCTCTAACTATTACATATAATAGGACTAAGGAATCTACTATCTTTCTTAAGTCTTTTGTTAATATCTATAAGGAATGGGTCCAAACTAACACCTTTGATACCACCATGCTCTTATCCAAAACCTTTTTTGTTGATATTCTTGAGTGGTACATCCAAATTCCTAGACATTCCATCTCACAACAAAATGATTTAGTCAATGTTCTAGCGAAGGAATTCCAACATGATGACCTTCCTGAAAATTACCTTAGCCATTTCATCAATGCTAAGCATCTTCCTCATGAATCTTATAATATTTTCATCAAATGATGGTAGTATCTATCTCATAAAGTATATCATAACATGAATTATGATATTCTTTTAAAACTATTTTTCACTACTCTTAAATCTCCCCTTCAATACAAAGTTCAAATATTTTCACCTCAAACTTTAGAATAAGCCTTAGACCAAGAAAAAAGGCATGACTTTCTTATGACTCAATTTGAAACATCACAAATAACTACTATATCACCTTTTCACTCATTTTTCCATAACATTGATTCATCCAAGCCTCCCCAACCTCAAAATGAAGCATCTAATTCAACCAATTTTAACCCAACCCACCCTCCCTTAAGTCTAGAACAACTTAAGAGGAAATTGACACGCTCTAAACCCATGAGATTTGATCCTTCCAAACCTCTTATAAAATGGTATAATCATGATAAGTTTTGTTGGTGGTATGATACTATATGTAATGATTAGGAATCTTGTCTTGATCTTCATCGATTTCTTTTTTATTCCTTGCTTGGTCCACATTTTAATCTTGATGATCTCATAAAACAATGTTATCAAGACTATCTTCAAGCTTCTCAAATTCAATCTCAAGAACCACAATCACATCAAAATCAACTACGTAATGATAAAAAAAAATTGTCCCATACATATACCTCATCTGACAATTTTGTTCAAACCATAGTTGATCCTTATTCCTACATCAATAAGGAAAGGATAAATAACATGAATAACTTTAAACATATTATCGCATTTATTGAATCTCAAACTCTTAAGTCACATGAAACCAAAGAGTACCTAGTTCAAATGCCTAGTCCAATGCATATCATACATGGTCCTCCTTTACCTCCTAATACCTGTCCTACACATCATATGTCAAATTCAACATCCTTAAAATATAAAAAACCAACACATTTGCCTATCTCTGAAGGCACTTACCAACCCAATACAAATCATTTTAATGGTTCAATGTTACCTCACTCCAACTCAAATGTTGGTGCATCTTACAATGCCTATACACATGTTTCTTAAGAATTTGGGGCATCTTGTTATTCCCATCCATACATATAATTACTTATTGGGGAATCTTTGATTCCTACTCTTATTCTACAATGCATAATAACAACCAAATTCAGCTTTAAGAAACCTTCTGAGACTTATAGACTTATACTTCACATGCTCGTCTTTGATACAAATGTTAGCATAGATATTACTTGTTATTTTTGTCTCATGTTTATTTGTTTATTTTTATTTTATTTTATTTCTTTTTCTTTTTCTTTTAAATCATCATTGTCTTCCTTTACGTTCTTTGGTTTTATTTCACATTACATTTGGCATTTGCTTTCATTTTTGTCCTCATATATTTATTTTATTTTATTTTTATTTTTTTATTCCATTATTTTCCTTAGTAGTTTTATTATTATTTTACCCTTATTTATGATTCACCCCCATAGGTTTCTCTTTTCTGAGTTTACAATATGAGACCATGGATAGGACCTAGCCCTCCTCACAAAATACCACCTTTGATTCTTTTCTCATTTTATTGTTTCACCTTTTTTTGGGCACTCTCATGGGTTTATATTTTAAAAATTGTAGTATAAAACCATGGATATGAACTATGATGTAGAGGAATTAATAAAATTCCTCCATAACATCAACATTTGATTCCCAATCCAACTAGTCATTTTACTTTTACTTGATTTGATCTTCAACACTCCATTCCTTTATCCATCTCTTCTCTTTACATTGGGATTATTTGTCTCATTCAATTGTATCTATAACATATAATTATATATAATATTCTTTGTGTCCTTGATATTATATCAAAACCAACTACATTCACCTTCTCTCAACTCTTTGAACTTACCTCCTTTGAGCAATCACTCATACACTAGTTCTTCAAGCTAGCATACATCTTAGGTCTCAAATCTAAATATAGGGTTAGATATTAGAGACACTCAATATTATTGTTTTGATGATATAAATTTATATTAAGTCATCCCTCTCTATCTAATACATCCTCTTGTTCCCTTTTCAACTCTCTTTTCCACTCTCTAACATCACCAAACTCTTGTAACTACCTTATTAGGTATCTTCCCCTAGGTCACAAGGACCAAAATCTTGACTTGGGTGCAAGGATTCCATTATATCATGGATTGGTTTTATATGATACATTCACACATGTTTTATCCTGTTTCAATTTTATAATCACATTCACTACCTCTTTCTACACATTGCATTCTCCACAGTCACTCTAGGCTAGTAGCCCTATTTTGGCCATTTCCCTTACTTTGATCAATATAGGATTTCTCTTTAATGTATTATCACATTTTTAGGTTTAATTAATCCCCTTAAATGTTTTTAAAAATTTAAAATACCAAATTCATCCTCTATCAATCAATTCCTTTGTTAAATAACCTTCTTTTAAGGCCTAATCAGGCCAATTCCAAGACCTCCACTATCAAAACCATACTTTCCCATACACTAACAACTCCAAACCACTTTCAGTAGTTAAATAATGTCATAGATAGAAATAATTAAAATTTTTACCTCTTTTGGGATGGTTACATCTCTTAGAAACACTAAAACCCTAGTTCTAGGGTTACACTTGCCTCCATAGGCCCAAGTCCATTTAAAATTTTAATATTTTTGAGTTCCTTTGCATTTCAAAAGCCCAAATCAGATTTAAAAGTTTTTTAATAATATCTTAAAACATTTCCACAATATATCCATCCTTATCTTGAGCATTTTCATGTTTTATAATCTAATTTACATTTGAATGTACAAGGGAAAGGGGGTTTCTCAGGTCTATCATGAAGATCCAAACATTATACTTTGCCCCAATTTAAAGAATATATTCTCTAATATTTGTTACACTATTAAATAAATTTCAACATCATATAAACATAGGGAACTACTGTGTGTGTGTGTGTGTGTGTGTGTGTGTGTGTGTGTGTAGACACACACACACACACACACAGACACACACACACACACACACACACACACACACACACACACACACACACACACACACACACCTTTATCTTCTAAACTAACACACACAACCTTGTAACAATAAAGAGTATACATGGAATAAGGGTCTTTAATAATCTTCAACTTCATTCAAAGGTTTCCTTAATTGTGATACAGGGTTTAAAATCTTATTCAATATTAATTTGATAATGAACAACCATCTAGGAATCACCATCCTTTATCATGATTTCCATTATTATCTCTCTACATACAAATAGGCTCTCAATTACTACGAATAGGTTTCTATGATTCTTGGTTTTCTTGTGTTCAAAGGTCTTAGTCATTGAGTCTGTATCTTAGTCACTACTATTTTTTGTAACTTCTCTTATTTTACAATTTTGACCAAATCACTTTGCCATTCCTCTATCAACAAGGTCTCTTCTTTTTCTATATGATTAGGGTTTATTTTAGTGTACAAAGTATGCATAAAGTGGCATTGATACTCTCATATCCACATGCACCTAACTTTAAACTAGCCTTATATATACTCATATCAATATTCCTCAACATGGTTTAAATCTTACTTTATTCAATGTACCATTCCTTTTCTTAGCTATCACTGTAGAATAAGGTTCTTTATAAATATGTATCTTTCTTAACTACAAGTAGGGATTTGAGTGTGACAAAACTATCACCTCTTAGACCTACATAATGGTCTCACATTCTTTTTTAAATGAAAAAAACCATAATGCACACATCATGTTTCTTGATTACTATCTCATGAATTAAAATTCAAAGTCTTGAAAGACAACAGATCCTCTAATTCTTGACTGTATTTTATAGTATATCATTTAAACTTGCAGATGCATAGTATCTAAGAATGCATATGGCCTTGAAGAATTTATTAAGAAAAGTATACACATATTAATATATCAATCAACACCTCTTTAAAAGGGAAATAATACAAAAACTAACCAGTCTTTATTCACTAGGATGATATTCTTTACATCCAGTCCATTCATGGACTTGAACCTCTTTCATGAGAGTTTTTAAAGCTCTTCCTAATTATTTGAAACTTATCAATTTTATTGGAGAGCCTTCTCCCTTTCTCACCAGCTGAACCCCTCAACCTACATTCTATTTCTCTTATACCAACTCCATGTTGGCTTTTAGTTAGTTACAAAACCAAATTTCCTCACATACACCAATCTTCTACGTGGAACCTATATGTCTAGACAAGAATCTTATTTTATAACATAATGTTTTTGGACTTATGTACCTTCTAATATATATTCAATTACTTTATTATATTTATTAACTCTATGTTACTCATCTAGACATTACATATATGCTAATGACCCTTCTAAACTCATTTAAATATTTGAATTTTTAGAACATTGGTTTTAGAGGGAAAACTCCAAACTTCTTCCATACTAAACCTAGTGCTCCTAGAGACTTTATACACATTAATGGACCTTGAAAAGGTCCCTTGACACACCTTACTACCCATTATTGACCAAACCTTGACCCCTAAGGACCCAAACACAAAATTTGACAACTTTTAGTTGATACTCCTATATCATAGTCCCTAGGAGGGAGGAAACTTGAGCCTCCAAATTTATTTATTTACTTCCAATTGATTATTTTAGGGTTATTAATATGTAACATGTTATTTTTCATGTGTTCTTACTCCTTCTTGCTTGTCGAATGCTTGTTCTTCCTCCTCTTGGCTTTGTCTAGCTTCCTTTTCCATGTATCTTTCATCTACATGAAGTACTCCAACTACTATAACTCCTTACATGTTTTAATTTCTACCTTTTAATATTCATATTGATCTCCATCATGATCAATTGTAATAAAATTATGTGAATTTGTCTTCCTCATGCTTGCTTTATGCCTTATTTTCTCATTAATCTCACTTATGGCTTGTTTGTCTAGAGTTTTTTTATTCTTATTCATGCTATCATATTTGTAATAAGGCTCTATTAGACTATAATGAATGTCAATATTTGTAATTTTATTATCTAAAATCTCTTTTTCTACCACTTTTTCACTTTTGGATGCCTTTTTTCATCATCTTATTCAATATGCAAGAGAAAATTCTTGTTCCACTCATTCTCATCATAGTACAATATGATTTGATATTTTTTTTGTTTCTCATATCCATGTTTATCAAATACTAACTCATCTTGTGTTTGACCCATTGAGTAATTCACCTTTTTGATTTGTTTATTCTCCATTTGTTTGCTTGTTTGCTCACCAACTTGTACATCTTCTTGTACTCTTCCTTGCTTCTCCTTTATTGATGTTTATTGGAGTTATTGCTTGACTTTAACCTAATTTTCTTAACCTATTTACAACTCCTTTGATGGGATAAATATGCCTTCCAACATTCTCAACTCCTCTTGCAACTTGAATGCATCAATCTCTTCATTTGCTTCATCAAACTTTGGTTTGATTTATTCCTCTTTGTCTTGGGCAAATTTTATTACTTTCTCTTTGGAATCCCTTATTTTTGAGAGTGATATCACCATCCTATTATTGTACATCATTTTTTCAATCAATCTTTGAGGTTCTCCTTTTCATATTGCCAAACTATACATTCATCAATCAATGTCATGGTTTCTATGTATAAGGAATCTTCACTATTGAAATCAAAGTAAAATATGCCATCATATACCACACTTGAAAACACTTATTTCAAACATTTATCTTCTCTTATGAATTCATTACCTTGTTCACATGTTTGTACCTTCATTTCACTCACTTGGTTTGCATGCACCACCTTGTTTGGTTGATTTAGAGGCATATCAATTTCTTCAACTTTCATACTTTCTTGGAGTACATTTGTATCTTTATCCTCTTTTGATCTCAACTTGATTTTTACCACCCACTTTTTTCCTTATATATTCTTGGGCTGCCATTTGCCTTGATTTTCATCACTCTCATGCCTCATGCGTTGGTCATATATCTTTCCAACCTTATGTTCCTTACCATTTGTCTTTTATTTCCATACTTGTGCTTGTTTTCCACTCATGATTTTTCTTTCTTTGCACTCTTTCTTGATATTTTATTTCTTCTTCTCTTCATCTAATTGTTTAAGACATTTAGGCCAAACTTATCCATGCCCTTACTCTTTTCTTCAGGGATGAAATCTATCCTTATTTTCTTCAACCTACATATCATCTTTTCCCTCTTCATATATGCAATCAAATTCAACATTAAAACACTCATTTAACTCCAATGGAAATTGCTACAAACTTATCTCTTCTTTGATGTCTTTTTGGGTAAACTAATTATCTTCTTAGTACACCATCTCCTTAGTTTTAGATACTATGCATGGAAATAAATAATATAAATCCTCTTTCTCATCATTTTCATCTTATGGAATGCTCTCAATATTAAACATGTTGTCTTATTTATGAAGTTATTTCTCTTTATTGTCTTCTTGCCATTTGATGGGTACATTATTGGCCCATTATTTATCAACCTTGAGGCCTCATGCTTGGCCTTCATCAACCTTATCTTCATACCTATAAACACAAACTCAAAAGCAATGTTAGTATATAAAACTAGAGACCATATAGTCTCTTTGAATGTCTTTGGCATGGATATCTTCCATCTTCTCTTATCTTCATTATTTTATGATCTCCTTGGCACTTATTTCTCCTTATTGTTATATTCAATGATAAATCTCTTCAAAACTTTTATATCTTGTTGCTCACTTGGAAACATATTCTTTTTCATGCCTCTTTGGGCTTCTCTCTCTTTCTTTTTCTCATTCTTTAAGACACTATTTTTGTGCCTTCCTCTCACAAGTGACTTTATGGACCACTTTACTCTCTTTTTCATATGCCAACCTATCCATTGGATCTCATGTTCTCTCATGAGCTTCATCATGATCTCAATCTTATCAAATCTCTACCCCAACTCTTTTCTTATCTTTTTAATTCTTTGTCTATATCTATCTTCCCCATTTCTCTTCATTTTCTAGGTATATTTAGACCTCTTCTTATCATGTCCTTCAAGATTGCCTCTTAGACCTCTTATGGGACTTTCATCTTATTTATTCCTCTATATATTATCTCCTATTAACTCTCTTGACTCTCTTTTATAGTATCTTATCTTCCTCTTATCTCTCGGAGCTTCATTGCTCTCTTTTCCTCTATCTTATATATTCTTTTCTTGACTAGCTCTTGTCCTTCTCAAATGACTTTGGGGATATCTCTCTTCACTCTATCAATATTAAATATGATATTACTCCTTTATGACCTCAATGGATTAGACCTACACTTTATCTTCTCCTTTAACATCCTGCAAGTTACTTCTCATACACGACTCATAGCATGTTATCTTTATCTTAAATCAACAAAATGAAAAGAATTCCAAACAAAATTTTTACCCCATGTATACATTTATTATATTTGATACCAAATTATGTAAAGGCATTAGGAAAATTCCTCCATATCGTTAACATCTGATTCCCAATCCAACTAGTCATTTTGCTTAGACTTAATTTTATCTTCAACATTCAATTCTTTTATCCATCTCCTCTCTTTACATTGGGATTATTTACCTCATTCAATGGTATCTATACCATATAATTATATAGAGGATTATTGGTGTCCTCTATATTATATGAAAATCCACTACATTCACCTTCTCTCAACTATTTAAACTTACCTCCTTTGAGCAATCACTCATACACTAGTTCTTCAAGCTAGCATACTTCTTAGGTCTCAAATCCAAATTTGGGGTTAGATATTATAGACACTAAATATTATTGTTTTAATTATATTTATTTGTCTTAAGTAATAAATATAAATCTAATATACCCTTTGGTTCCCTCTTCAACTCTCTTTTCCATTCTCTAACATCACCAAACTCTTGCAACTAGCTTACTAGCCATCTTCCCCTGGGTCACAAGGACCAAAAACTTGACTTAGGTGGAAAGGATTAAATTTTATCATGGATCAGTTTTAGATGATATATTCACACATTTTTTTATCTCCTTTAATCTTTCCAATCACATTCACTACCTCTTTCTACACATTACATTCTCCATAGTCTCTCTAGGCTAGTAGCCCTATTTTAGCCATTTCCCTTACTTTGATCAATTCATGATTTATATTAAATGTATTATCATATTTTTAGGTTTAATTAATCCCATTAATGGTGTAAAACAATCTATAATACCTAATTCCTCCTCTATCAATTAATTCCTGTGTTAAATAACCTTCTTTTAAGGCCTAATTAGGCCTATTTTAAGACCTCCACTATCAAAACCATACTTTACCATAAAATAATAGATAAAAACTATTTTAAATAGTTAAATAATTTCATAAATATAAATAATTAATTTTTTTTCCTTTTTTGGATGGTTACATCTCTCAAAAAAACTAAAACCCTAGTTCTAAGGTTACACTTGCCTACACAGGCCTGAGGCCATTCAAAATTCAATATTTTAGAGTTACTTTGAATTTTAAAAGCCCAAATCAGATTTAAAAGCTATATACTAATATATTAAAACCTTTTATAAATATATTAATCCTTATCTTGATCATTTCCATGTTTTCTAATCCAGTTTTCATTTGACTATACAAGGGAAAGGGGATTTTTTAGGTTTGTCATGAAGATCCAAACATTATACTTTATCCCAATGAAAATTATATATTATATAAATTTTTTTAAACACTTAAATGCATTTATAAATTATATAAACACATGTAAATTATATATATATATATATATATATATATATATATATATATATATATATATATACCTTTCTCCTATAAACTATCACACACAACCTTGTAACAACAAAGAGTATTCGTGGAACAGGGGTCTTTAATAATGTTCACCTTCATTAAAAGGTTTTTTAAATTATGAAATATGGTTTAAAATATTATTAAATCTTAATTTTATCATGAATAACTATATATTAGTCACCATACTTTATCATCATTTCCATTATTAGCTCTCTACATAAAAATAGGATCTTAATGACTGCAAACAGGGTTTTGTGACTATTGGTTTTCTTGTGTTCAAATGTCTTAGTCCTTGAATATGTATCTCAATAACTACTCTCTTTTGTAACTTATATTATTTTAAACTTTTTACAAACTCACTTTTCCATTCCTTTATCAACAAGGTCTCCTTTTTTTCTATATGAGCAGGGTTTATTTCAATTTACAGAGTTTACGTATAATGGCTTTGAGATTCTCATATCCACATGCACCTAAATTTAGTCTGTCCTTATATATACTCATATAAATATTCCTTATCATGTTTAAAATCTTACTTCATTCAACCTACTATTCATTTTTTATCTATCACTGTAGAATAAGGATCTTTACAAATAGGTATCTTTCTTAATTACAAGTAGGGATTTTAGTATGAAAACAAGACTATCACCTCTTGGACCAACATACTGGTCTCAAATTCATTTTTAAATGCACATAAAAATAATTCACACATCATTTTTATTGCTTACTATCTCATGAATTAACATTCAAACTCTTAAAAGATAATAGATCCTCTAATTCTTCATGGCATTTTATAGTATACGCTCCAAACCTATATATGCACAGTATCTAAGCATGCATATGGCCTTGAAGGATTTATTAACCAAAGTATAAACATATGAAGATATCAATCCATACCTATTTGAAAGGGAAACAATACAAAAATGAACCAGTCTTTATTCATTGGGATGATATTCTTTACATCCAGTCCATTCATGGACTTGAACCTCTTTCATGAGGGTTTTTAAAGCTCTTCCTCATTCTTTTAACCGTTTCAATTTTCTTGGAGAGGCTTATCCCTCTTTTACCAGTTTAACCCATCAACCTACATTATATTTCTAATTTACACCAACTCCTCATTGGTTATTAGTTAGTTACAAAATAAAACTTTCTCACACACACCAACCTTCTACATGGAACCTATATGTCTAGACTAGAATTTAATTTTATAACATAATGTTTTTGGGATTTTGTCCCTTCCAACACATATTCTATGACTTAATTAGATTTATTAACTCCATGCTACTTGTATATACATTACATATGTGCCAATGACCCTTCTCCACTCATTTAAATATTTGAATTTTTAGAACATTGGTTTTGGAAGGAAAACTCCAAACTTCTTCAAAACTCAACCTAGGGATCCTAGATACTTTATACATATGAATGTACCTTCAAGATGTCCCTTGACACACCTTATTACCCATTATTAACCAACCTTTGACCCCCAAGAACCTAAACACAAAATTTGGTAACTTTTGGTTGATGCTCTTGCATCAACCTAGCCTTCCTAATAAAATTACCATCTTAGCATTCCTTTTCTAGAAAATGATTTTGATCCTTGTTCTTGGATTTATTTTTTTTCTAATTTTTATAGATGGAATTTGTAAAACAATCCATGTTAGCATGTTTTCCTCCATTTCCCTCTTTCTCATGGTAAGGAATCACACTTTTTTATTATGATATCCCTTTTTACCTTAGTCACATTTTTTTTGTGATTTGAAGTAATTCAAAATGTTCCATGTGTCACTCCTCTTTATTTCCCCTTTTTTTTCACTCCACATTGTATAAAATAAGGACAAATTCAGTATCTCACTTTCATTTCACCTAGATTTATGATAATATTAAACCTTATTGATGATGAAAATTATACCATCAATGAACCAACCCTTTCACCTATCATGAAGGTCAAGTTGGAATCATACCAATCTAATCGTATGGGTTTTAAAGGTTCATTTAATATCCTAAAGACAAAAGGGTGTTTTTATTATAAATTCTAGGAAATAATCAAGTTATCAAATAACTTATTCCATTATAACAATCAAAAATCTATTTATCGAATCATGAATGGGTTTAAGATGAGAATTTGTAATGTATTCTATTTTGTAGAGAAAACTTATTATTTAGATAGTCTCTTGAAGAATATAAACCTGATTCTATATATATATATATATATATATATTCAAATCATATATTCACTTCTTGCTTGCAATGGTCTAAAAATTAACCAAATATAAAAGAGATAGATCAAGGTTAAAGAAAAAGGGACACATACATAAGAAAAAAGGTAAACAAACTATAAACAACTAATACTGAAGCAAACACTTAATCCTATAACAAAGAGATATAAACTAGAACAAAGAATAAACTAAGAAAAGAATCTATTCTAAACAAAAAAAGGAATAAAACATGGAAATATACTAAGAAAACATTCTAGGAATAAGAGGACTTCTAATAATACAATAGTCAAACTAAGCTTAATCTAAAATAAGAGAAACTAGAGAGACTATTTAAAGAAAGAATTCTAAAAAAGGAATTAAAGACAAACCAAATTGAAATATTAAATCCAATGAAAGAAAGAAAACTATAAACTTAAATAAAGATAAATAATCAATCTAAACTAAAACAAACCTATAACCTATTAGACTAAATAAAGAATACTAATGACATAAGTAGAAAACTAGTATTAAATTAAAATAATTTGGTAAAAAAAATAAAAATTGGCTAAACTATTTGACAATATAGAAGATAAAGCTGATTAGGATAAATAAGAAACTAAAATCAGACTAAAACTATTATAAAATTGAATAATAAATAACTAAGAAACTTAAATGGAAAAAGGAAAAAAAAGATATAAATAACTTTAAAACTATCTGAACAAAAACTAAATAATCTAAAATTAAGGATATAAGACAATAACAAATGTTAAATTAGAAAATCAAAATGAGTTATTAAGTAGACTAAAACAAATCGAAATATTTAAAATAAATCTATAGTAAATCAAAACAACTTAAGATAAATCTATAATGATCAAATAAAAAAGAGTAGAAAATAGAACTAATCTAAGAAATAAATAACATAAATAACTAAACTATTAAGAAAAAAGACTATAAATTAAAACTATATCTAACAAAAGAAACTAAAAATAGAAGAAATCTGAAGTAACTATTTTTATTAAAGCTAGAGTCAATTAATTATAAAAGATGTGCAAGTCTCAAGATAAGAGTCATCTTCACAGAAAAAGATAAATTTCAATGAGAAAACAAACATTCATTCTTTAAAAAATTTGAATGACAACTTTACAATTAAATAGAATAATGAAATGTTACGTAATAGCGAAATGATCATCATTATTTAGGCTAAATACTTGAAATATATGCATAACACTAAAAATGGAAATTATCAAAAGATATTAAACTTAAAAAACTTTGAATAATCAATAATAGATGATAAATATAACTAGATATACCTATGTTTCATAAGTGATTACTCAACTATCAAATAAAGTACCCTTGGGTTTATCTGTAAAAGTTATACAATCTCAAAGAAGTTACATAGAAATAAGAGATAAATGATGGACTTTAAAAGATACTTAAATCTTAAATACCTGTTGTGCATCTATCTTCAAATGAATGCTTGATCTCTTCTTATACCTTCAACTTAGTTGTGAAATAAGGTATAACTAACTTTAGTTAGTTATTAGTTAATGTCAACCAATTGACTTTTAACAAAGTCAATTAATTAAACTACAATTGGTTAAGGACAAATTTAATTAAGACTTGAAAGTCTTTATTTGATCAATAATATTTAAAATAATAGACTTAGAGAACTAAACCTTAACACGTGGGAACCCATATTAATCAATAATATAGTAGAATACACATTATTTATAAAATAATAAATAAAAAATTGATAAAATCTACTCATGTTTAAACCATAATGCATTTTAATTAACTTATCATATGTAATTATACCAAAATTTAAGAATCACTAAATTTACCCAAAATTTACCAAAACTTATCAAGTCTAAAATATCAAAGTGTCAAACCAAAATATCAAATTTTACATGAAAAAGTTTAACATTAAATAGAAATTATCTTTTAGATAATCAGTAGTCCTCCAAATCAGATAAAAATTCAATTACTTGTTTGTCTTGTTCATATAGATAAATATTATACTCCATTTTAGTTGCAGGGAATGGTAGTAATCAAGTCCCCAAATCAGTCGTGTTATCATCAACCTCGAACTTAACTCTTTTTAGCAGCTTGACTTATCTTTGTGCTTCATGTTCACTCTTTTTTATAGTAGTGTTCTTTTAGGTAGTTTGAGATGGAATGTCCATGGTTTTCCTTATATTAACATATCCCTATGTGATATCCCCTTCAAATAGGGAATATAGAAACACAAACAGTCCTGAACAAAGATACAAACTTGCAGAATAAATTCAAATATGCATAAATAAATCACAATAAAATCTCTCAATAGCAAATCAAAGATCTCATCACTTGTTCTTCTGGACGATTACACAATTGAGTCTCTGTCATACAAATAAAATAATATGAAATATTATTCCTTAAAACTCTGAGCTTTTGCAAATCTGGGAATGAATACTGAATTCTGTCTCGTCTCGGCCTATTGTGTCAAACACACAGTCACCGGTGTCGATCGATATACTGCTGATGTCAGTCTCTGTAGGTCCTTCTCTGCCGACGTCGGTCTTCAGTCAACCGATGTCGGTCACTGGGAATCACTGTTTGTCGAGGTCGGTGTTTGAGCGGATCTGTACGACCCTGTACAGACTTAGTACGGCCACCAATTAAGCACAACCTGTCTATTTTCAACCCCTGATAGCTGAACAACCTGATCTCAAGAATATCCGATTCTAACACAGAAGATCTATATCTGTATAACTTATTGGATCAAAAACTAAATAAAGAAATACTTGTAATACTGTGATAACTTCTGAGTGAAGCTATCTCTCAAATCTGTATACCTCTGTGATAACTTCTGTATAAAGTTATCTCTCAATTTGGCAATAGATCAGCTGATATTTCACAGCCTTTGAATTGCACACAATGAAGAGTTGACGTTCTCCACTGCAGATGGAATCCTGGAACCCTTGGCTCAGTCTTCACAGAAGAATTTCTTAACAAGAATCAATATCAATAATAATCATGAATCCATACTCTCCCCCATGAGAAACCCTTATACCCTCCAAAGGTGTGCTTGCTAAAATTAGATTTCCTCAAATTAGAACTTGGGGTTCTTAAATTAGAATTCCTCAAATTTGAACTAGGGTTTTAAAATTAGACCAATTCTTAAATTAGAATTGGGGTCTTTAAAATTAGACCAATTAATTAATAATTAATAATTAATTAATATCTAATTTAAAATTAGACCAAATAATTAATTAATATCTAATTTAAAATTAGACCAAATAATTAATATTTGATTAAATCAATCAAATATTAATATCTCCCTCAATACATGTCAGATCCTCGAACCGTCTGAAGCTAGTGAATCAGGGAGTGATTCTACACATGACTATATCAAAACAATGGTGCTCCGCTGCATGTCACATATCCCTAAATAATAGGAGCTTAGGTTAACTATGTCTGAAATAGCCTGAATGAAAGCCAACTGTAGAATTCTGCAAATCAAAGCCAAGCCAATCTCCATCATGACCCTCTATCCATCCAATCAGCTTATGAAGGTCACATAATAGGCTAATCATCAACCCTGTCAATGTCCATGAAAAAGGGGACATGACAATCTGCCCCTCCAAAAATTGCTTGTCCCCAAGCAATCTCAGAACAATGAACCACTCGATCCACCTGGATCCCAAATGTAGTTATGCTCTGCACTACTGTAAATCAATGGAAGTACCTGGAATATCATCAAAAGTAGAACAAAGAGAAACCCATAATCAAATTGGCAAATGCAACTCAACCAAACTCTAAGAGCACAACTGCCATAGTCAAGAACACATGAGAACCAAACTCTCAAAGCATCATAAGCCAAGTAGAATGGACAACTCAAACTGCCAATTCCATCTGCAAGAGATGGTGCCAATTCGTCCCATAATGGATGGTAAGAAACTGGAGCTGATCTACACCTGTGTGAAATCAAATCTTCTCTCTCTGGGTCAAAAGAAGAATAATGAGCATACCCCACCTCAAAATCCTTGTGAGGTAGCATAGTAGATAGGATCCCTATAATATCCCCACCCAATCTGCTAATAGCACCAATACCTTGGATGAGAACACCTTCTGTCACCCTATGCGAATCCAGATGAACACCTGCACTATCCAGCAAATACTCCATGAATGATTCAGTGCAGTAAAAATTATATGAGGAAGCATCAACATACTCCCCCGCACACCACAACTAATTCCTCTATAAAAATGGCACAGTGAACGGTACCATACTATCATATCTATGAGAAGAATCAATCTGGAGACTCGACTCCACTGGTATCCCAAACTCATCAGGACTAAGTACTCCCAAATCTTGAACATGTGTGTTAGCCTCCACAACGTGTTCCTGAGCTACAATTCTAGGAATATACGCAAAATCAACACTCAATGTACTAACCTCATTATACAACTGAACTAGATCTAGCGCTGGTGAAGACCATAAATGATCTAACTCCACGGTCATCTCCTCGGACTGAAACTGTGACTCTTGTAGATCTCACTGTAAGTCATCACAAGAAGAACCTGTTGTAACTCCTTTCTGTCTCCTTATGTTTTGAAGATGTTGTCTTGCATTGGCAGCCACTAATCTAGCCTCCTTGGCCTTTTGTGACCACATATCACATAAATTTTTGGTCCTTTCCATATCCGTCCAAGTTTGATGTTCTTGGTGTGAAGATGAAGGAGCAATATCATCATGCAAAGAATCCATACTCTTATTATCCATATCATTAGCATGCTCTATGCTTGTCTCCAATGTAGAAGTCTCAAGTGGAACTTCTTGCAAAGCTGATATAGACAACTCATTCCCCATGGCTGCCCTCATATCCTCTTGAGTCAAATCAACATGTCTAACAACTGGTGTAGGGCTGCCCTCAACCCCTGTAGAGACCTCTTATTTCTCCTTCATTCTATTTTGTGATGTGGACCTTTTATGAATGGATGCCATATACTGTACTAATTTCTCTTCAAATGTAGGGTCTGAAATAATTTCATTCATCCTCCTCTGGGTTTCAACCAACTGGTTCAAACTTTGTTTCAGCTTCTTCATATCCTTGTCCCACTGTTTCTGAGTACATGAAGACATCTTGATACTTTTCTAACTCAACCTACCCAAACTACCCAACAGGATGGCAAGACATTAGCTCTGATACCACTGTGATATCCCCTTCAAATAGGGAATATAGAAACACAAACAGTCCTGAACAAAGATACAAACTTGCAGAATAAATTTAAATATGCATAAATAAATCACAATAAAATCTCTCAATAGCAAATCAAAGATCTCATCACTTGTTCTTCTGGACGATCACACAATTGAGTCTCTATCATACAAATAAAATAATATGAAATATTATTCCTTAAAACCCTGAGCTTTTGCAAATTTGGGAATGAATACTGAATTTTGTCTCATCTCGGCCTACTGTGTCGAACACACAGTCACCAGCGTCAGTCGATATACTGCCGATGTCGGTCTCTATAGGTCCTTCTCTACCGACGTCAATCTTCAGTCGACCGATGTCGGTCACTGGGAATCACTGTCTGTCAAGGTCGGTGTCTGAGTGGATCTATACAGCCCTGTACAGACTTAGTATCGCTGCCAATTAAGCACAACCTGTCTATTTTCAACCCCTGATAGCTGAACAACCTGATCTCAAGAATATCTGATTCTAACACAGAAGATCTATATCTGTATAACTTATTGGATCAAAAACTAAATAAAGAAATACCTGTAATACTATGATAACTTCTGAGTGAAGCTATCTCTCAAATTTGTATACCTCTGTGATAACTTCTGTATAAAGTTATCTCTCAATTTGGCAATAGATCAGCTGATATTTCACAGCCTCTGAATCACACACAATGAAGAGTTGACGTTCTCCATTGCAGATGGAATCCTGGAACCCTTGGCTCAGTCTTCACAGAAGAATTTCTTAACAAGAATCAATATCAATAATAATCATGAATCCATACTCTCCCCCATGAGAAACCCTTATACCCTCCAAAGGTGTGCTTTCTAAGATTAGATTTCCTCAAATTAGAACTTGGGGTTCTTAAATTAGAATTCCTCAAATTAGAACTTGGGGTTCTTAAATTAGAATTCCTCAAATTAGAACTAGGGTCTTAAAATTAGACCAATTCTTAAATTAGAATTAGGGTCTTTAAAATTAAACTAATTAATTAATAATTAATAATTAATAATTAATAATTAATTAATATCTAATTTAAAATTAGACCAAATAATTAATTAATTAATAATTAATTAATATCTAATTTAAAATTAGACCAAATAATTAATATTTGATTAAATCAATCAAATATTAATATCTCCCTCAATACATGTCGGATCCTCGAACCGTCTGAAGCTGGTGAATCAGGGAGTGATTCTACACATGACCATATCAAAACAAGGGTGCTCCGCTGCATGTCACATATCTCTAAATAATAGGAGCTCAGGTTAACTATGTTTGAAATAGCCTGAATGAAAGCCAAATGTAGGAATTCTATAAATCAAAGCCAAGCCAATCTCCATCATGACCCTCTATCCATCCAATCAGCCTACGAAGGTCGCATAAGAGGCTAATCATTAAGCCTGTCAATGTCCACGAAAAAGGGGACATGACACCCTAACCTCCTAAACATAATCTTTCAGACCTCAAAAGGGGTTCACTATGGGCACCTAAAAAACTCAACCTTTGACATTTTCCACCAAGGTTTGCATTAGATGGGGAATGTGTAATCTAAAAGAATAACCATTTTCCTAAGGTCTTTGAAATGCACTATCCCACTTCAAGATGATTGGGATAATTAATAGGAAATTGGATGGCAAGTAATGGATCATCAACTAGCTCACTTCTAAAATTAAGGGATTGTAGTGGTAAGAAACTAGGATCTTACTCTAAGTGATGAGATGAACTACTTTGGGAGTGTGTATGAGCTCTAAGTCATGGCTGTAAAAACCTCTATGACCTCTATAGCCTCTATGAACTAGGTTAATAGTAAAATTATTCAAAATATTCTAGAAATCTAGTTCATAAGTATCAAAGTGAATGGACATTCTTGTGCCCTTAGGAAATCTAGGCCCAAAACATCCAGCATGAAATACAATCTTTTTAAAACCTCTGATAGAACCTAGCTAATTGCCACCTCTATTGTAATTTTTAACTCATTATCCATCACTATTACTCCCAGTTGGTTGGTCCTACTTAGAGATACTGAATAATCTAAAATATAGTAGAAAAAACTAAGTTTAGAAACAAAATTCCAAAGCAAAATAACAAAATGAATCTGAAAACTACACTACATTGAAATACACTTCACTATTTCTAAATTCAAACTATAGGAATATGATATCAATTTTAGTAAAATTTAATCTCAATATCCATCTTACAAGAAAAGTTCAAAACCTCAAGATTGAGATTAAGTTTCAAATAAAATTTTATGTTTTCAAACTAGCCTTACATCATTCCAAAAATATCCATATACATAAATATATTTATGCCATTTAATCCATAGCTGACTGATTCAATTTGGATTTTCACCAAACAATTGAAACCCAATAATGTATAAGTCCACATGCGAATTGATCATATAAAACAAGTTGATGTAAGCTATCAAAATTATGCAGAGTCATTTCATCATTCCCTAGTAACTTTATGATTTCAAATATATCCAAACTGAAATTGTTCATTTCAAGTATACTTGTCAACTTTAACATATAGTTTGTGAAAACTTCATATATGTAATAACATTGTTTGTATTGAATTCACTCATTAATTTCTTATTTCATTAACATCACTATTTTCAAATTTCCTTATCTTTTGTTTAAGAAATCATCTAACCATTGTCCACAAATATAACCCTAAGTCTGATACCAATTTCAACAAGAGGCATCTACATGCTTAGTTGTTCTAAAAATGTATGTCATGGATGGAAACCCTAAGACACTAAATTTTAAGCATGAAAAAATATCAAAACTTCAACATTCTACATGCAACCATGCCATAATATCTCATACTCAAAAAGGATAAATATAAATTTTGTATGCCCAAAAATACAAACAATCTATTGTGTCAATATTGGGCAATGTCACAATGAAATCTCTTTCAAAATAGGTTTTCAATAGAAAGATTCAAAAATACAAAAACCTAAGCCTGGTATTTCTATATTAAACAAAAACCTAAAATTATCATTTATTTCTCAAAATGACATCGAAATTCCATGTATAGAACCCTATTATTTTCAACATTGTCAAGCTTTAAACATGATACTAAAACAAGAAACCCTCAATAGATATAAATTGGTCCATATATCTATTCAATACCATCTTTAAAATTAAGATACATTATTTCCATTTTGAGATTGAAAAATAAGTATAAAATCCTTTGCATGTAAATCCCAAAATTTTTATCACACCTTTTCTTCAAACTTCACTCAATCATGCAAAGATAATTTCAAATAAATCTTCTTAATTTATATTCACGACCACATGTATATACTTTCAGATAAAGAATAACAACTAATCTTCAGACTTCCTTGGTGAAT
The DNA here is from genome assembly GCA_037957365.1 of Torreya grandis. Lineage (NCBI taxonomy): Eukaryota > Viridiplantae > Streptophyta > Pinopsida > Cupressales > Taxaceae > Torreya > Torreya grandis. Next base: position 3,114,266 of record JARHVA010000091.1, on the reverse strand, counting down.
AGAAATTCCTTCCAAAGTCAAGTGAAAAACTCGTATATATATTCACACTATCTCTAAGTTTTAATCATCCCAAATAAACCCATTAAAACAAATTGAAAACTTTTTCAACCATGCAGAAAATTAAAAACCCAAATGCCCAATCAAGATTGTTAAAAATTTAAACACGTCTGCATGTGAAAGATTCACTAAAGATTTAGAACCATTACTCATAATTTCATATTTAACCAAAAAGCTTAGAACTCTCTTCATGCAAACCAGAAACTACATAAATCTTTCCTTTTTTGCTTCAAAACTTCATATATAATCATAAAATTTTGAATAAAAATTTAATTAATATAATAGAACATATGTTGTCTATGCTCAAACTCCTATTAATATCTTATCTAAACCATGTTTTGAAACTCATCAACAAGCTTGATAGAGCTTCACTCCTACTTAAAGCTTGCAAATGAATGAGCAGAATGAAGAAAACCAACCTTTTATTTTGCACCTTGAAACTCTAATTGACCCGATGATGTGCTTAACTACCATTGGTTTGTATTAATTTTAGTGTACTTAGAAATCCTGCTAAGCTATTTTATTGACCTTATCAAATCTAACAACAGACTATTCATCCCACTAAACACTTTGCCAAATTTTGTTAACTAAGGAGTTCAGTTAGTCATCAATTTCCAATTACCACCAAATATTTGAATAATCTTGAAGCACTATGCATATACAACCTAAACATAAATGCATTCACCAACTCATCTTACCCACAGTCTAATCTGATAGGTATCATCCAACTCACCAAATGTTTGCTTCATCACCTATCAAAGGGTGTTGTGACTTGTACATCACAGAACATTATTAAGAATACCAAATAACCAAACACATTACCAATGTCCTTCGAGATATATCCATTTCTCAAATATTAGTTATATTTTAAAAATGTATCAAATCTATTAACGAATGCTAAAACCTTGAACTTGCTTCATGATCAAATGAAAGGGCCCTCAATACTTGGGATTTAAGCTAGGTCTATGATTAATCCATGTATTTCCATCATTATGACTTAGCCCCAAATTTAAAATATGCCATGAATGTTAGGATAGTTCCCTTTAGACAATTGAACATGAATATAAAATTTATACAAATAAATCACCTTGTGCCCATGATCGAGTAAAGTGAACTTCTATGATAATTAGAAATATTTGAAAATTATATCTAACTTATCCATCCTCAAGATCCCAAGAGTGAAAAATATGTTCTGGTATTACGATCACCAAATTGACTATTAACTGAAATCTAAAAATAACTAAACATCAATATGCCAATTATGATTCAGTGAATTGAGCCATGCATTAGATGTAGGAACAAATTGAACTATTGTAAAAAAGTTTGAAATTACTAAACTATCCAAGGTATATCAACATATCAAGTAATGAATAAACTTAGCTATACATTTTTAAAACTATCTTTCAATTATACCAAGTTTGCATTGTATTATCCTTCAAAGTACCATATTATCAGTGCTATCTGAATCATAAATCAAAGCTACTAATGAAGATCAAAACATCACCATAGATCATCAAATATAACTACAAGCTAAAAATCTATACATCAATTGAAACTATAAATTTTTTTAATCTAAGTAAAAAAAATTGATCACATCTATAATCATATATGCACATTTTATTCATTTATCCACCATGCTTCTTCAAAACCACTTAAAACATAAACAAAACCTATCAAATCATTATAATTTCACAATAAAATATGCATACAAAAATACTATCAATCAATAAGGTCTTCGACATAGTTTTAGTCTTTATGATAGGGTCACCTCTATGGCAAAAAAAATATATTTCTTGAAAAAATTAGCGGGAGTGTAACAAATATGCATAACACTAGTGACTTTGCTAGTTAATTTTGTGAAACAAATTTGATTAGCAACAAATTTTATCTTGAGAGTGTGATTTATAAAAATCATTTCTCAAGTAGCTAAGTGTGAACCTTTTAGATAGTGAATTTAATCAAGGGATGAATTGTTCGGCTAGTGTGGCACAAAGAAAAGAGAAATGAATAACAAGAAAGTTTGGTCTACATGCATAAACAATTACAAATGCCTTAAGAATAAAATATGAAAATGAATTAATAATTATACAATTAATAATAAGTTATCTATATTATTCATTTATTACAAAAAATTAAATTTGTAAGAGTAACTTTTAAAAATTAATGATATAACACTTTCGTAGATTCTTACACTCTTCCTTCATAATGTGATATTCCTCAATCCACAACCTTTCATTGATCATTTGAAAACAAATAAAAAAAAAACAAAACAAAAGACAAAATATGACAACAAACTAAAATAATGAAACAAAGGAAAATGAAACAAATTAAAAGAAAGTAAAAAACAAATCAAAAAAAGCAACAAACAGGTAAGTAGTCATGAAATAATTTTAGATGATGGTTGTTTACTGAATAACATAGTCAATTTCTTTCAAGATATTTAAGATGAAAATCATTATTACCAATAAATATGGCATTTTGTAAGGTCCAATCCATAACGTGTCAAATTTATTATGGTTTCCAGGGTCTTCATGGCTTTATCCCAATATAAGACTAAATCACCAACATTTAACTTTTTACTAAAAACCTCTTTATCAAAAAAATTCTTCAACTTTTTCTTAGCCTTCTCTAATTTTTATAATATTTTTACTTTATATTCATCAAGTTCTACTAAATCATGCAACCTTTGTTTAATTAAATTTTTATCTTCAGTTACATAGTATAAAGCAGTCTTAGCTGAATAAATTTGAGGTTCTATTAGTAAATTAGCTTCAAACCCATATGCTAACATGAAAGGTGAATAACTAGTTTCTACCTTAAAAATATCCATATAATCCCATAAGGCTTCACAAATCTTTAGATTCCAATTTATTTTGTTATCACAAACTAACTTTTTTATAATAGAAATCATATTTTTATTAATGGACCCAACTTGTCCATTTCCTTATGGATAGTATTTAGATGAATAAATATAAATGATATAATATTTTCCTATAAATTTGAAGAATTAATTTTAAATTAATTGAGGCCCATTATCCAAAATAATTTCATATGGAATTCCAAATCTAGAGAAAATATTATTTTTTAGAAAAGAAATTACTTCACCTATTACTGAACTTTTAAGAGCTTTGGCCTTAGGCCACTTGATGAAATAATTTGTAGTTATCAAAATGTATCTACGACCTACATATGAAGGTAGATGAATATATAAAATAAATTAAATGTCCCATTTAGTAAAACATTTTTTAGTAATAACCAAATTTATAAGGCATTGCAAGTAGTTTTTCCCTTTTGATAAATAGTTGACAAGGCATACAAGAATGAACTAGCTTATAAGCATCTTGAAACAAGGTATGCCAATAATAACCAGCCCTAAAAATATTATTAGCTATTTTTTTTATAGTACAATTTTCACCACAACTTCTTTCATGGTAGCCCTTAATAAGTTTTTGATTTTGATTATGAGTAAGACATCTTAATAATACACCATCATGATTATGATAAAATAAGAAATTTTATAATAAATAAAAACTTAATGCTTTTAACCTTAAGGAATGTATTTATTTTTTATTTCAGTTGTTAGGACAAGATTGATTTTGAAAATAATAAAGTAAATCATGACACCAGTCATCTTCAGCCAATAAACAATCTCATTCATTCATTTCATGACCAAACTTAAAACTTTTAAAAAATTTAGCAACTTTCATAGTTTTAAAATGTGGTTTTGTGTTCAATTTTTAATCAACTGATATAAATAGAACATTAATATACAATGAAACATTTTCAACCAAGTGTTTTACTAATTCATTCCCTTTAATAGTTTTAGAAGTTTCAAATTCAAGATTAAATTCTTGAATATGAAAGATCTACTTAGCTAGCCTTCCTTGAATAATTGGTTCTTCTAAAAGATATGATAAAATAGGTACATTAGATCACACAAAAACATTTTTTTTCATTAGTAAATATCAAAATTTAATCAAATAAGAAACAAGTGAGAAAAAAAATTTCAATAAGAGAGTACCTAGTTTCTGCATCTTTTTAGACTTGACTCATATAACCAATAGGTTTCTCTTCATTATTTTTAAACTCCTGAGTTATTACAGCTCCTATATCTTTTTCAATAGCATTAACGTAGAGGATAAATTATTTTTTAAAATTGGGCTTAGCAAAGATATGAGCACTTGTAATTGCATATTTGATAGAATTAAAAGCTAACTCAACATTTTCATCCCAAATGTATATTTTATCTTTCTTAAGAAACAATTGTAGAGGATTAGATTTATCAACAAAATTAGAAATAAATTTCTTAAAAAAATTAATCTTTTCAAATAAAGATCTTAAATTTGATTGATCTTTGGGAGGAGGTAGTTATTTTATAGCTTTAGCATATTCAGGGTCAATAGAAATACCTTCTTTAGAAATTATGTGCCTTAACAACTTTTTCTCAGTCATACTAACAATAGATTTATTTAGATTTAAAAAAATTTTAAACTTTTTACATCTTGTGAATACTTTATGAAGATGATCTAAATGCTTCTTTCTTTTTTTGGAATGAACGGTGAGATCATCTAAATAAACTTGAATGACAATTCCTATCAAATCATTGAAAGTAAGAAGAATAGCCCTTTTAAAAGTGGCTCTTGCATTCATCAAATTAAAATGAATTTTATTGTAGGAAAAATTACCTCTATGAGTAGTGAAAGTGGTTTTATGCCTATCATCAGAATTTATAAAGATTTGATTATAACGTAAAAATCCACCTAATAGAAACATAATTTTAGATCTTACAACCTATTGTAAAATCTGATCTATTCTAAGTAGAGGAAAATTATATTTTATAATTGATTTATTTAAATCTCTAAAATCTACATAGATTCTAATATCACCATTTTTATTTCTAATCAATATTAGATTAGCTACCCATTTGGAATATGTTATAGGAAAAATGACACCAGCATCAATCATTTTTTCCAACTCTTTGTTAATGGTGTCCTCTAACAAAGGGCTGATTTTTCATATTTTCTACCTCACGGGTTTAATACCAAGTTTAATAATAATTCCATGTTTAATAATACTAGTATCATAACCTTTAAGATCCTTGTAAAACTGTGTAAAGATATCGATAAATTCTTTAAACAATTTAATGAACTTGACTTTTTTTATTTTTAGTTACTTGAATTCTCAAATAAACATATTTAAGATATTCTTTGGTACTTAAATTTATGGGAGTGGTCACCCCTATGATTCTTCTTTATGGATATTCTGTTTTAGAGATCCTTGGCTGATCATTAGGTGAAAACATAGATTCTAAGTTTACCAAATCAACTAGCAATTTATTAGTACTTAGCTGTAAATAATCTTCACAATTAAGTACATAGTCATCATGATCAAATAATTGACTTTAATAAATTAATCTATATGTTTTTCACAACTAAATAGAGACCAACTATCATTCAAATCAGGAATCTTGGGATGGAAAAGTTCAACTAAAGGAAAATCAATAGTGGGCTCAATTTCACTTAAAGTTGGGTTAGAAGCATAAACTGCAAGTTTATTAGATCTGACATTGAATTCTCTAAGAATATGCATGATATTTAAATCTTTGAATTGTTCAATTAAAGAATAAACTTTATGCATATATTTATGTAAAAAAGTTTTATTAGTTTTATAGATTTTTTGAACTTGTCTCACTACTAACTTTGAAACTTAATTTTTTAAAAAATGTTTAACATTCAATTCTATGGATTTTTTAAATCCTAAACATAATTTTTCAAATTCTACTGTATTATTAGTGTTTTCAAAAGATAATTTGAAAGCATAAAAAAAAATTTAACCAATAAGAGATATGAGATAAATTCTAGCACCACTACCATGTTGAGAGCAAGCCCCATCAAAGTAAAGAAACTATAAAATGTTTCTTTTAAAAATTTCTTTATGTTGATTTTCTAATCCATCTACACTAAAAAATTCATAAGTTTTAATATTAGTTTCGATATAAGAAATATTAGAAGAAGAAGGTGATTCAATTAGAGTACCAAAAAAATCCTCCCTCTTAATAAATGAAATCTCATTATTAACCAGAACCTAAGTTATGTCTTTACCAATAAAATCTCTAGTGGCCTTTGACCAATCCATACCTAATAGAATAATATAAGGAATATCTAAGACTTGAATATTAGTCATACATCTAATATGTTCATTCTACACAATCTTAATTACTATGTTACAAAACTTACCATAACTCTTAATTTATCTAACATCAAAACTAGTAAGTTTCCTATTGTCTACTTCATAAAATATACTCAACTAATCTACAATATATTTAGGCATGATATTTAAAGTTTTACTATCTAAAATATAATAATGAATTATTTTATTTTCAATCTTAACTGTGACATACAAATGAGGTATTAATCAACACGGGGGTCAAAATGTTGAGCATAAATATGTTCAAAATTATTTTTCTCTTGCAAACTTATGTAAACTCTAGATTTGTAACTAATTTATTTATCTTGTCTAACTATCCAAAAAGGCTATCAACCTACAATAGAGAAAATCCATCTTTAATTATTGATAAATCATCAATTATATTATAAGATTTAGTGCCAATTTGTCTAAAATTCTTAGATTTGTAATGCTAATATTGAGCATTGTTATATCTATTGGCAAACAGATTACTTTGAGTAGCATTATCATTAGAATTATTAGCATTATTTTGAGTTGATTTACCTTTATCATTTGAATGAGGTTTATTATTTTTTGATTTATTCTTATGTGGAGAATTATAATCTTTATTTCTAGTATTTATAATATAAATATTTTCATTTTCTGAAGGATCATCAAGAATGTTTATATTATAAGCTAAAGCTTCAGTTATTTCATCTTTTCCTTGAATAAGATACCTTTTTAATTTTATAACAGCTTGACATTATTCAAGATTATGATCAAGTTCAAACACATTGAAATAATAAGCAATATCATCATCTTTCATGAATTTATATGAAGAAGAAGGTTTATCATTAAGTTTCCTTTTAATGATGACCAACTCATTACCTAAACTTTGTATTTCTTTTAATATTTTTGCATTATCTAAATTTAACCTGTAGTAGAACTATCTTTAAAACCTCACGCTTAAGATTCTTTTCATAATCAATACAAAATATTATGGTCTAATCATATTTAGTAATATATTTATATTCTAAAGTTATTTTTATTTCAAAGGTAAAACATTAAAAAGATAAAGTCTAGATAACTTTTTTGAAGGTCTAAGGTCACCTGAAATCTTTTGATGTAACTTGGTGAGTCTATAAATAAAATGATACATAGTTTCACTAAGATCCAATGAAATGTTTGAAAGATAATCAATTAAATCAAAATATTCTTTGGCTTTACCAAAATACATCTCTAACCAATCTTATACATATCTCATATTATCAATAAATTTTGAAGGTAGACTTAAAAACACTTGATAAGCTTTTTCTTGTAATGTTTGTGCAAAAAATCATAAACAAATATTTTCACTAGTTATCCTAAGAATGGCACAAATTAACCTAAAGGATTCTAAATGATCTTCCTAATATTCTCTAGTAGCACTAGAGAATTTTGGTATGTTTAATCCCTTAAAATAAGATAGCTTACCTAGATAATTTCCAACATTAATTGGATTTATATAAATCCAAGGTGCTATAGCTATTTGATGCTCTTATTGAGCTTCCTCTTCATCTTCACCTTCAATGAGATCTTCTACTTCTCTATTATTCTATAGTCTATGAATTAGATCCTCCAATATTCACTCTTGTACTAACTATGCTTTCACTGGTTGATTTCCTACTAGTTGGTCTCTGATTGGTTGATTCCTGGCTGGTAGATTCCTTACTAAACAATCTACCATTATAATTTCTAGTAGATTCTACCTAAAAAGAGTGATTATTTTGAACTTGATTTTCTTGATTTAGTAATATATTTGACAAAGTAGTTTTAGAAAGCACAATAAAATCATCAAATAGAAATGAATCATATAGAAAATGAGTTCTAAGCCTAGGATTATCAGCTAAAACTCTAATTCTATCTTCTCAAATTCTCTTATTCAAGTTTAAAATATCATGTTGAGTCTCACATGTAAGATTTGAATATAAATCAATTTCAAATTTAGCAATCTCTTCCTCTTGATTAACAACTTTAAAAACTTTATGAAGACTTTCAAGATGATTATATAAAGAATAATATATCATATTGAAAGTAATACCAACTTGATCATCTTCTAAAGCTATTAAAGGTTGAATAATAGGATATTGTTGAGCTCTAATAATCATTAGCAAGAAGAAAATAAAATTTTAAAAAAAATTAGATTTTTTAATGATTATTCTTAATGGAGTTGCCAAATTTATTAACGATAAAAATTATACCATCAATGAATCAACCGTTAATCCTATTACGAAGGTCAAGTTTGAATCATACTAGTCTAATCATAGGCATTCTAAAGGTTTATTTAAGATCCTAAAGATGTGAAGAGGTTTTTATTATAAATTTTGAGAAATAATCAATAAGTTATCAAACAACTTATTCCATTATAACAATAATAAATCCATTTATCGAGTCATGAATCAGTTTAAGATGAATTTTTTTAATCTATTCTCTTTGATAGATAAAACATATTAGTTAGATAGTCTCTTGAAGAATACAAACTTGATTCTATAATATATATGTATATTCAAATGATATCTTCACTTCTTTCTTGTAATGATCTACAAATTAACCAATTATAGAATAGATAGATCAAGGAGAAAGAATAAGGGAAAAATACATAAGAAAAAGAACAAACAAACTATAAACAACTAATAACAAAGCAAACACTTAATCCTATAACAAAGAGATATAAACTAGAATAGAAAATAAACTAAGAAAATAATATAATCTAAATAGAAAAGTAAATAAAACATAGAAATCTACTAAGAAAACATTGTAGGAATAAGAAGACTTTTAATAATGCAATAGGAAAACTAAGTTTAATCTAAAATAAGAGAAACTAGAGGGACTATTTAAATAAAGGAACTAAATACAAACCAAATTGAAAAATTAGATTAAAAGAAAGAAAGACAATTATAAACTTAAATAAAGAGAAATAATCAATCTAAACTAAAACAAACCTATAACCTATTAGACTAAATAAATAAAACTAATGACATAAGCAAAAAACTAGCATTAAATTAAAATAATTTGTTAAACAAAACTAATCTAGTTAAACTATTTGACAAGATAGAAGATAAAACTGACTAGGATAACAAGAAATTAAAATTAAACTAAAACTAATATGAAATCGAATAAGAAATAACTAAGAAACTTAAACAGAAAAAGAAAAGAAAATCAAAGATATAAATAACTTTAAAACTATCTTAACTAAAACTAGATAAGCTAAAACTAATGATATAAGACAATATCAAATGACAAATTAGAAAATCAAAATGAGTTACTAAGTAGACTAAAATAGATCTAAATATTTAAAATCAATTTATAGTACATTAAAATAACTTAAGAAAAATCTATAATGATCAAAGTAAAAAGCATAGTAAAAATAAAACTAATCTAAGAACTAAATAACATAAATAACTAAACTATTAAGACTAAAAAATAATATAAATTAAAACTATATCTAACAAAATAAATAAAAATTAGAAGAAATTTGAAGGTTTAATTGTATTAAATTTAGAGTCAATTAATTACAAAATATGTGTGAGTCTCAAGATGAGAGTCATCTTAGGAGAAAAAGATTAATTTTCAATGAGAAAACCAACATCTTTTCTCTTCAAAACTATGAATGACAATTTTTTAATCAAATAAATCAATGAAATATTATGGAATAGCAAAATGATCATCATTATTCAAGTTAAATACTCGAAATCTATGCATAGTACTGTAAATAGCAATCATCAAAAGATATTAAACTTAACAAACTTTAGATAATCAATAGTAGATGATAAATATAACTAGATATACCTATGTTACATAAGTGATTACTCAACCATCAGATAAAGTACCATTAGATCTATCTACAAAAATTGTACTATCTCAGAGAAGTTTCATAGAAAGAAGAGATAAATGGTGCACTTCAGAAAATACTTAAGTCTTTAATACCTATTGTGCTTCTATCTTCAATTGAATGTTTGATCTCTTCTTATACCTTCAACTTAGTTGTGAAATAAGTTATAACTAACTTTAGTTAGTTATTAGTTAATTTCATCTAATTGAATTTTAATAAAGTCAAATAATTAAACTAAAATTGGTTAAAGATAGATTTAATTAAGACTTGAAAATTCTTAATTTGATCAAGAATATTTAAAATAATATACCTAGGGTACTAAACCTTAATGGGTGGAGATCCATATTAATCAATAATATAGTAGAATACACATTAATCATAAAATAATAAATAAAAAATTGTTAAATTATATGCATGTTTAAACCATAATGCATTTTAATTAACTTATCATATATAATTATACCAAAATTTAAGAATCGCTGTATTTACCCAAAACTTACCAAAACTTATCAAGTATGAAATATCAAAATGTCAAACAAAAATATCAAATTTTGTATGAAAAAGTTCAACACTAAACAAAAATTATCCCTCGAATAACTAATAGGCCTCTGAATCAGATAAAACTTCAATTACTTATTTTTCTTATTCATGTAGATAAACATTGTACTCTATTTTAGTTATGAGGATTGGAAACAATCTAGTCCCCAAATCAGTCATGCTATCATCAACCTCTAGCTTAACTCTTTTTAATAGCCTAACTTCTTTGGGTGCTTTAGGTTCACTCCTTTTTGTAGTAGTGTTCTTTTTGGTAGTTTGAGATGGAGTGTACATGGTTTTCCTTTTGTTAACATATCCCTAACCTCCCAAAATTAACTTTTTAGACTTCAAAAAGGGGTTCACTATGGGCTCCTAAAAAACTCAACCTTCTACAATTTTCCACCAAGCTCTGCATTAGATGGGGAAGGTAAGGTATTTGGTATGGGCTATTTCCACCTCAAGTTGATTGGACTGATTAATAGGAAATTGGCTGGCAAATAATGGATCATCAACTGGTTCACCTCTAAACTTAGGGGATTGTAGTGGTAAGAAATAAGGATCTTGTTTTAAGTGATGAGATGAACTAATTTTGGAGTGTGTACGAGCTCTAAATCTATGGCCATAAAAACCTCTATGACATCTATATCCTCTATGAACTGGGTTAATAAGCAAATTATTAAAAATATTCTAGAAATCTAGGTCATAAACATCAAAGTGAATGGACATTCTTGTGCCCCTAAAAAATACAGGCCCAAAACATCCAACACAAAATCTAGCCCTATTAAAACCTCTACTAGAACCTGATTGACTTCCACCTCTATTGGATTTTACCTCCATCCTCCATTATTATTACTCTGAGTTGGTTGGTCCCATCTAGACATACTGAATAATATAAAATATAGCATAAAAAACTAAGTTTAGAAATAAAAGTGTAAAGTAAAATGAAAAAATGAATTTGAAAATTGCACTACACTGAAATACACTTCAATTTTCCCAAATTCAAACAATAGAAATCTAATATCAATTTTAGCAAACTTTAATCTCAATATCCATCTTACAAGAAAACTTCAAAACCTCAAGATTGAGATTAAGTTTTAAATAAAATTTCATGTTTTCAAACTAGCGTTACATCATTCCAAAAATATCCACATGCATAAATATATTTATGTTATTTAATCCATAGTCGACTGATTCAATTTGGATTTTCACCAAATAATAAAAACCCAATAATGTATGAGTCCACATCCAAATTGATCATATAGAACAAGTTGATGTAAGCTATCAAAATTATGTAGAGTCATTTCATCATTCACTAGCAACTTCATGATTTCAAATATATCTAAATTAAGATTGTTCATTTCAAACATACTTATCAACTTTAACATATAGTTCATGAAGCCATCATATATGTAAAAAAACTATATGTATTTAATTATCTCATTAATTAATGAGTTCATTAACATCACTATTTTCAAAATTTCTTATATTTTATCTAAGAAATCATATAAGCATTCTCCACAAATATAACTCTAAGTCTATTACCAATTTCAACCAAAGGCATCTGCACATTTAGCTATTCTACAAATGTATGCCATGGATGGAAACACTAAGACTTTAAATTTTAAGCATGAAAAAATATCAAAAATTTAACATTCTGCGTGCAATCAAGCCATAATATCTTATACTCAAAAAGGACAAATATAACTTTTGTATGCCCATAAATGCAAATAATATATTATGTACAGATTAGACACTATCATAATTAAATCTTTTTCCAAATAGGTTTTAAATAGAAACATTCAAAAATACAAAAACCTAAGCTTGGTATTTATATATTAAACCAAAACCTAAAATTATCATTTATTTCTCAAAATGACATTGAACTTCCATGTAAAAAACCCTATTATTTTCAACACAACCAAGATTCAAACATGATACAAAAATAAAAAACCCTTTACAAATATAAACTGGTCCATATATCTATCAATACCAGCTTTAAAATCAAGATACATTATTTCCATTATAACACTGAATAATAAATAGAAAACCCTCTACATGTAAATTCAAAAAACTTTATCCAACTTTTTCTTCAAACTTCACTCAATCATGTAGAGACAATTTCAAATAAATCTTCTTAATATATATTCATGACAACATGTACATACTTTCAGAAAAAACCCAAGCCATGCAACTAAATAATAAAAACTAATATTCAAACTTCCCACGTGAATAAAAATTCCTTCCAAAGTCAAATGAAAAACATGCATATATATTCACACTATCTCTGAGTTTTAATCATCCCAAATAAACCCATAAAAACAAATTGAAAAACTTTTCAACCATGCAGAAAACTTAAAACCTAAATGCCCAATCAGTATTGTCACAAATTCAAACATGTTTACATGCAAAAAATTCACTAAAGATTTTAAACCATTACTCATATGTTCATATCTAACTAGAAAGCTTAGAACTCTCTTCATGCAAACTATAAACTATCCAAAGATTTCCTTTTTTGCTTCGAAACTTCATATATAATAAAAAAAAAATTGTAGGAAATTTTGATTAATACAACATAACATACCTTATCTATGCTTAAAATCCTACCAATATCTTCTCTAAACCATGCTATGTAGCTCACCAAAAATATTTATATAGCTTCACTCCCACTTAAAGATTGAAAATGAATAATTAGAATGAAGAAAACCAACCTTTTATTTAGCACCTTGAAACTATAACTGACTTGATGATGCATTTAGCTACTATTGGATTATTTTAATTTTAACGTACTTAGCAATCCTTCTAAGCTATTTTTTTGACCCTATCAAATATAGCAACAAACTAATCTTCCTACTAAACACTTTGCCAAATTCCATCAATCGAGGATGCCAGTTAGTCATCAATTCCCAATTATCACCAAAAATTTGAACAATATCAAAGCACTATGTACATATAACCTAAACTTAAGAGTATTCACCAACTCATCTTACCCATAGTCTAATCTACCAAGTATTATCTAGCTCACCAGATGTTTGCTTTGTCACATATCAAAGGGTCTTATGACTCATATATTACACAATGTTATTAACAATACCAAATAACAAAATAAATGACCAAGGTCCTTACAGATATACCCATTTCTCAACCAGTAGTTATATTTTGTAAATGTATCAAATAGATTAACCAATGCTAAAACCTGGAACTTGCTTCATGATGAAACAAAAGGGTCCTCAACACTTGGGATTTAAGCCAGGTCTATGATTAATCCATGTATTGCACACTATTATGATTTAGCCCCAAATTTAAAATATACCATGAAAGCTAGGATAGTTCCCTTTAGACAATTGAACATGAATTCAAAATTTATACAAATAAATATCCTTGTGCCCATGCTCTAGTAAAGTGAACTTCTATGATAATTAAAAAAAATTGAAAACTATATTTGGCTTATTCATCCTCAAGATACCAAGAGTGAAAAATATGTTATAGAATTATGATCACCAAAATGAATATTAACTTGAATGTGAACACAACTAAACATCAATATTCCAATTATGATTTTATAAGTTGAGCCATGCATTAGATGCAAAAACAAACCAAACTATCGTAAAAAAATGAGAAATTACTAAACTATCCAAGGTATATCAACATATCAAGTAATGAATAAATTAAGTTGCACATTTTCAAAACTATATTTCTATTGTACCAAGTTCACATTGTAATATCCTTTAAAGTATCATATTACCACTACTATCTGAATCATAAATCAAAGCTACTCATGAAGATCAAAACATCACCATAGATCATCAAATATGACTAAAAACTAAAAATCCATACATCAACTAAAATTGTTAAAGTACTAAATCTAAGTGACACAAAATTGATCACATCTATAATCATATATTCACAATTTATTCATTTATCTACCATGTTTTTTGAAACCACTTAAACAATAAATAAAACCTATCAACAAATCATTATAATTTCACATTGAAATATGCATATAAATAATACTATCAATCAATATGGTCCCTAACACAATTTTAGGCTTTATGATAGGGTCATCTTTATGGCATCAAGTATTAAATTCTTAAAAAATTTAGGGTGGGGGGGTATAAAGTAGGCATAACAAACCCCTATTTTTTATGTTCTCTCTCTTAGCAACCTTGTCACAGGTATTCAAATGAAAGTCATCTTTATTTCCCATGTTTGGTTTTCCAAATCTATATGGAGGAGGAATATATAAATTCATCAAAAAATTTAAAAGCCAAATCATTTGAATCACAAGGCAATGATATTTAAAATGTAACATACAAATCTTAAAATTCAAATCAAACCAAAATATGTGATTCCAAGTACATATCCTATCTCTAATCGAATCTCAAACTCCATATTTGGCCTCACATAGAGCCAAGGTCCTTTGGGGTGTGGTAGGACAATAGATTGGAATAGGGGAATTTAAAAAAATCTATGGTGCTACCTACTTTCTCACATAAGTACCCAATCTTTGTAGTAGACTGATGATTCTATAAGGAGTCTTGAAGAATAGGGAACACATTGTGGGAAGGTAGGTCTATTTTGATTTTCATGCATATACCCTTCATGGGATGATCTATATACTTCATTTGTTTACCTAAGACTTGTGTGGCTAAGAGAAGTTCTTCAGATTCCTTAAGGTCAAAATTCCTCTTATTTTGAAAAACCTAATTTGAGTGTCTTGACTTTCATAAATATTTCCTCTAACTTATATTTTACCTCATCTCCCCTCCACCCAATTCATTTCCCGCCTTAATAGGTAAATTATTATTCCAAATCTATTTTCTCTCTTCTTTACTTCTTTCTTCTTCACCTATTAAAAACATGTTACCATTACTTTATTTCAATTTTATCTATCTTGAGACCAAAACAACATGTTTGAGCACCTATGGATTACACCCTTACACCATTTATTTATCACACCATCTCATTTTCATACTATTCATGTTATTAGGTGGTTGTGTTTTCTTAAATTGTATCTTAGAACAAGCACTACGTTTGAGTTTTCATCCTTTAACAACTTTCTAATTCTTATTTTTCCATCATGTTCTTCTTTGATTTTTTGTTGACTTTAATTATCTTAAATATGACATTTTCCATTATTACATATTTCTCTTTATGTATGCCTTCTTCATATTTGTCTCACAAATTCAATTACATTTCATTTTGTCTTTCAAGTTTTTTATTTTTGCCTATCTTACATGAGATTACTTTTCCCCTTCTTACATATCTTTGTTCAAGTTTTCTTTCATGGATATTTCATTTGTCATTCATGTTTTACATACTTTCCAAAATAATTTAGTATGTTATACATTCCTCATTTGTCATTTATGTTTTACATGATTTCTAACATGATTTATTGATTTCCAATCATTTTTCATTTATTTCCTATCATTTATCATTCATTTGCCATCATTTGTCATTCATTTTTAATCCTTTTGTCATTCATTTTCCTTAAATTTTGTAACCTTGACTTAATAATCCTAATTTATGAAATTTTTCCTAATACCCTCATATATTTTCCTTAACTCATTCTTTTCCACTATCATATGGCTATCTTCCAAAACTTCCATTTTTTGGATTTTTTTTTCACTAACTTCTACAGGTTCACCTAGTGTTCTTCATATTGGATTCCTTCACATCTCTTATAGTCTACTTATTTATCTACAACACTAATTTAAGTAAAGGTATGTGTTTTTCAATTTTTTCATTTCCTTTAGCTTATTTTTTTCTTACTGCACTTTATTTAGCATCAACATTATGTGTTATCATGTTCTATCCTGAAGAACCATCCCATGTTGCACTTACATAACATGTGATGATCTTTGCGTGGGACATATGTATATGCATAATATTTTAAACTTGTAATTATTAATTACACTTTCTATCTAGTAGAGACCTATCAAGTCTCAATATCTTTAAGTGCACGCCTTAAGAGGTGCACCAAAAAAGGGATGGGTAGACCATTGGTGCTTCATAAGATTGTTGTCCCTTTTGCTATTTTCCATCTACACACTCATATCCAAAAAAAATTAACCCTATGCTTATTATTCTTAATCCTAACCATTCTAGTCATTTTACTATTTCTATCCTCCTTTTCTTG